>JABUQX010130632.1:22500-33823 GCA_015478945.1 Trachelipus rathkii
TATTTAGGTAGTAAAATTATAACAGGTGTTTACAAAGTATGTCTGCCCTAGTATACCTGATTATAATTTCAGTTATACATTTCAGCACCGTGCCTATTTTCGCCTCTGTCGGACTCTACCGAACATCCCTAATCACTTGAGTGTATCTTGAATTTTAGTGATTCACAAACGTCTGTGTATATTCGCTATGATAATCTATGAATTCTCATCTACTCTGTGTTTTGTACATAAGTATGAGTTAATTAATAACTAATACACTTCATCACATGCCTACAATAGAAAATAATTACCTTAAGTGAGGAATTGATGGTCAGTGACGATCTGTCACAGTACCGTAAACGCAATCATACGGTTTACCTCTCCTCCTATCTATATATTTCTACCGAAATTTTTGGTGATCATTGTGCGAGTGTATGATCTGGTCAGCCGAGTGCGACTCCGTACTATTGGGGTTGGCTGAAGAGTGTCGATCGCGTTAAGACTTCATGGGCCATTCATAGTTATGGACTCCGCACAATGTCTCATAGCGCGACGCTCACTCAGCCGGGTATGTCGTCCATTTCCGATTCGCCAGCTCATTTTTACTGGCGGAGCCCGATAGATATGGTATAGTAGTGCATAGAACATGTGTAAAATACGTCAGACTCCATCCAAAACGGATGAGATCGCCCATATGATGACAGGTTCCAAGCAAGCCATAATTCCCTCAAACCGAAAAATTCCCAGCCCCCTAAGATCGCTCTTCAAAAGGTAAAGTTTCAGCCACCTGGTGGCCTCTGTATGAACATTGCGATGCGATTTGAGTCCATCCAACCAACCGTCATCCCATAAAACTGTCACGGCTACGTTTCTCTAAGACATGCGTTCGAAGTTAAGCAATACAAGTATAGGAAAGTAACAAGGACACACAACTCATCAGCTATAACAAGCACATTGCATGCAGAAAGAGGCCAGGATTTATCGATAGCTCCATATAGCCAGTAGAAACCACCGAAAGTGCAATTGCGAACACAAAAGGTATAAGAGGAGTCGTTTTGACTCCCAAGTCCTGTACTTTCCACTGTAGGTTGGATATCGCCATGGATGCTAATTGCCTTCTGGCAAAGACACTCCATAACCACACACCGATCTGAATTTGAACCACACTGGCATGGGGACAATTGGCGCGTCGACGCTATAGTACCAACTGGTAGCGTTGGCGAAACTCCGTCTATAATCAATGATACAACAATTCTTCTTCAACACAGGAGCTCTCACTTATTACTTATCTCCGGTCTTCATCCATATACCTGCATCCTAGTGCGGCGAAGGGTCCCTCTATTCACCTCTCATCGTACCCAGTCGCGTCTCTCTCGAATTCGAATCTCGGCCCGAGCCAAACATTGTGTGTGTGGGGGTGATTTCTGTTGTGAAACCTGTCTTCTCTCTCTCGGGTACATCTCTTGACCGGTGCTCCTCTTCGTTCCCATTTTCCGTTCACTCTCTTCTCTTCTTCTCCCTATCCATTCTAACTACCCACTTCACTCACGTCAGTCTCCTATACCTCGGAAAGAGTTAGTGATCTCCTCCTTCATAATCTCGATTGCGCTTATCCACTCGCTACTGTGAATCATAGCCGATGAATTTCGCGACATATGGTCAAATCGGTTACTCTTGTCCTCTCTACGTAGTTTTATTCCACTAAGAAGGATCTGTTAAGTCACTGATAATCACTATAGTTACACACTACAGCTAAAACATTAATTGTAGTATACCTATATAAATCGTCGGTAACTATAACATGCGATGTGTCACACAAACATAACACTTAAGTGTCAAACCTTTACATATCTTACCGTCAATTTGTAAGAACGAAGCGTCATACAACATAGGTTATTAATTTATAAAATAAATGTCTTCCTTACATTTGCTCTTTCATGACCCTCTGAGTATTGTTTGCACATGAGGTTTGAATACAAATCTCACTAGTTAATTATATATAATATCTATATATATATATATATATATATATATATAATATCTATATATATTTATTAATTATTTATATATATTAAATATATATATTTACTTATATATATTAATTATATATTTCATATAAGAATAGATTATAATAAAAAGTTTTTTGAATAGCCTCTTCACCAACACAGATTTAAAATGTAATTTAAAAATATTTATTAATTAATTTATTTATAATAGGTAAATCAAATTAAATTAAGTCTGACTGATAATAATATGTTGTATGATCGTGTTTGCTATTCAAAGACCCTATATATTAATATATATATATATAATATTATATATACTATATAAATATTATATTGATATTATATATTATATAACTTAATATATTGTACTTACCTTTTTTTTCTTCTTTTTATCCTTTTTCTTAATGACGTCTTTGTTACTTCATCTCTTATTTACTGCTAAATCCTGATATAATTGAATTAGAAAATCAATGTATGAGCACTATTTATATTATTTAAGTGAAAATGTAAATGCTATATGGTGGATTAGCATATACTAGAGTTAATATTGAGTGGGTTCAGTAATAATTAATATAATATTAATTCTCAGGATTTTATAGAATTGTATATAGTAATCTCAATACATTTCACATAGACAGCTGATAAATATATATACAATGCTCATTATGATTGTACAAATACAAAATGGAGGTGCAATTATGTATAGTTTTGTCATATATAATAGTAGTGCGTTATTTTAACACTGGCATTTGGACTTTTTTCAAGAGAAATAATTAGGGGATCGTAAATTGAATAGTAAACATGGATGAAAGTAACTTTCACTCAGGATTAATTCAGTAACTAATATAGGAAAGGCGATTAATACCTATCTAGGTATGACTGTTATGGTAATATATAATATGTGCCTACATGAATGGGTTAGAAATTATATGTGGGTTTTGATATGAGAAGCTAAAATTAGATTTCACAGAATGTAATAAAACACGAAATGAACAATAAGTTTACTTTAAAATGCAAAGTAAGTATTGTTTTTATTATGGCAAATATATTAAGCAATGTTCTATATATTTTGAGCAGTTTTATCTGCTCTATTATTATTATCAAATTAATAAATAAGTCTTTTTTAAGTAATCTATGTTTCCGTTATTTTATAAAATGATTCAAACTTTTCATTAATAATAATATAACTCACTTGTAAATAATGTACCCTAATATTAAACAGTGTCTAAATAAGGGTTACATTAAAAACGTATTTTAAATCAAATAACCTAAAACTTAATATATTTGCACAAAAAACTACTCAATAAGTATTACGTATGTATTATTAAAATATAATATCGAGAGGTCTATTTATGTGTGTCACTGTCAAAAATATATAAAGTATTAATCAATTAAAAAAAACATTTATTTGTGGTTACATAAGTGTTTTTGATATTCTAAAGGTTACTCATTTAACATGTCCTTCATGGATGCTCTCTAGATAATAAGTGAAGAGTATCTACGCGAGAGTTAGCGGGCCCTATGGTAAGGAACATTTTAACGCAATACTATCTTCCATTTTTGATAGACCGAATACTAGTGATTAATCCTAAAAAAAGGACTGAGTAATGACACTGACTCAATTTGAGAATACCGATAGCTATCGGTAGCAAAAATGTTAATATATGCATTACACGTAAATAAATTTCATATCTTAATACAATATAATCTTGAATATAAGAACCAATAATTATGATGAGTTATATTATTAATATGCTTTGCTCCTCTATATTACTACACTGCTTAACTTTCTCACTATACGCCACATCGCGTTAGTTTGATAAATTAAAATATATCTATGTGACTTCCGTACTATAAAGGAGAGGTAGGTATTACCCGCCTCTCATTAGAGCTATCGTCGTACTCTTACTACCGAATATTAGCTAATAAATTATGGTATATTAGAGTATTTTTTATATTTATCTTAAATATATTTTTATCTATATGGAATACTATTAGTTTATCGCTTGCCTAATTTATTAATTAATTAACTTAATATTCATTTTTTAGTTAATATATTATATTTAAGAATGTAGAATTGAGGATAAGTTATAGTGTATGTAATATTTAATTTCCTCACTATGGAACACTTTCAGAAATACAATTATTTTAGATTCTAAAGTAGCTTTAGGTAAACTCTCATATAAAACGCTTATTAAAACATAACAGAAAGAGTTGACGATAAATCAGAATCCTGATACTTGGTAACCATGATACATTAATTTAAATATATATATAATATATAATATATAATTATATATTAATTATATATATATATATATATATTAATATATATATTAATTATATTATATATATATATATATATATACGGTATATATATATATATAATATATAATATATATATATATATTATATATATATATACTATTATAATATATATATTATTATTATATATTATAAATTAATATATTATATCATTATTAATTAATATATAATATATTATATTATATATATATCATATAATAATATATAATATTAAATATCATATATATATTATATATAATATATTATAATCATATAATAATATAATAATCATTATATTAATATCTAATATATATATTATTTTGCCTACCCATGTGAAAACATCTAGCTATACTGTATTATATTACTGTATATTATATATATTATATTTATATTATAATATATATATATATATATATTATATATATATATATAATATAATAATATATTAATATATATATATTATTATATATTAATATATATATATATTATATATAATATTAATTATTATATATTATCTTATATATACTATATATATTATAATATATATTATATAATTTATAATATATTAAATAATATATCTAATATTAATATATATATATATATATATATATGATTGGGATCAGTAATGATGAATATTTTGACTGTTAAATATATAGAACTGAATAGATTATTATAAAGTCAATGATTGGTTCATTAAGAAGGATTCCTCCTCGTAGCCTACTCGAAGAGAGGAGGAGGTAAACTACATTGGGTAGTGGAGGGACGTTTTTTCACTTCCATATACTAGTAAGGGGAGGAGCGGTGACGACTAGCGTACAACACTAACCAAATAGATAGTGGGGTGAGGTTTGGAGACCCTCCCGGGGGAAATCGTCCTAACCTGTCAGTTCACCGGAAGGTATACTAGAGTAGAGCCCGATAACTCTTGCCATCGGGCGTCTATATACAACTACCTTTAGGTTTAATTCATTGTGAAATATTTAAAAAATTTTTTTTTAAAATCTAATAAATGGGTACTACCTCACAAGGGTAAACCGCAGAGATGGCAGAGTCGGAGTCTCTCAACCTTCGGGGAAGTACAGGTATGGATATATCACCTCCGTGAGGGATGGTCTCACGGAATATCACACCGCTCTTGAGGTATTTATGAGTTACGGTACGGGGGTATTCCTTACAGTACCCTTCCTACGTAGGGTATGGTAAACGTCCCCCATTAATGTCCTAAGTCGGCTCGATTACTCTCTCAACTCTCAACACGTAATATATTATATATATATTAATATATATATAATATAATATATATATATATATATTAATATATATTATATATTATATATAATTTATATTATATATATTAATTTATATATATAATATATCATATTATATATAAATATATATATATATTATATTATAGTATATTATCTATATATATTATATATTATTAGTTATAAATATAATTTCAATATATTAGAGTATTTTAATGTCATATCTATAGAAAATATGAATCTAAAGGGAGTACTATCATATCATAGCTAGCTGCCTCACTCAAAATAATCAAATTTGGTCCTGGAGCATATATAAGCTGTTCCAAATATAGACTTATGGTTACTCGGGTTTTGGGGCCTAAACAATCGCTGTATTATATAATTTATATTCTCTAAATTACCGATTTAATCACATATATTGAGTTTATAGCACAAAGTGTAACATGAAATTTTAATACCTGTGAAAAATAGACATTTTTTGTGATAAAATCTTAGTTTGTTAATTATAATGATTAATATTTACCTTTTTTTATAGTAATTGTATATTTTAACTAAGTTATTTTATTTTTTTTCAGATTTACCTATTGATTATATGTATCTACGTAAATGTACCATAATATAAACTAGACATAATGATTGATATATAATGATATTAGAGACCACTCCTGGTATCGACGACAACTCCTGGAATCAACGACAAGGAAATCAAGGGACCAAAAACAAAGAGGCAAGTAATTCTTTGCACTGTTGCACCTTATATGACTTTAAAACCTTTAATAAATAATATCTTTTTTCTATAATTACTAGTATTTGATATAACTTTTATTTTTTCATTTTATTTTATATTATATTATATTAATATAACAACAATGTGCAATAATCCCTTACAATAAGTGGAAGAAACAACATTGGCAAAATAATCAAGGAAGCACATTTTTAGTATTGAATATATTATATAATAAGTATGTTCGATATTATTGGAAAAGTAAATAAATATACACTCGTTTGAATGTGTGTTCAAAGCTGTGCAAGAAATTTTTATAATGTCATATATATATATATATTCAGCTGTTAACATAATATCTATTATTATTTTATATTTATATTTTATCATATATTATATTTTTATATAGAAATTTTATAATGAAATTATCATGTTACTCTATTAGTGTATTTACAAGATATGGATAGCTTACAGTAAATTGATCCTCATAAAACACAAAAGGGAAGAGAAGGAGTCCATCGGAAGTATGACAGTAGACTTTCTATGGGTCTGAATGTCTATAGCACAGCATGGATGAGAGCGTGTACAGCGATATGAGTATAGCACAACTTGTGAGTATCTCTCATGGATATATTAGTATTTATAAGTGAGCTGACGGTTAGTGCTATAAGATTTGTACTAGAGAATATGAGCAGAAAAGAACCTATGATTAAGAAGTTTTTCCCAAAAAGAGACCATTCGGTTAATATGTTCAATTTTGAAACTGTCGAGTTGGAGCAACCAGCAGTTAATCTATAGTGACTGTAAATAAGTTGGGGTGGACTGTCAATGGTAACCCAGTCTACAGTGACTCTGCTCTGAAATATTTGGAAAGGCGACCACCAGAATGCAAATTTAAATTCATGTATAGTAATGAATATATCTTACACATATTTTGTATTTCCTCATAAGATTAATTCGATAATCAAATGTTGTATTGCCTGGAGCGTAGAGGAATAATGTTTTAAAGTTACTACTTAAGCATTGAACTCATGTCTGTTACTATCATTGTGTGTTTTTCTAGTAATCCTTGACGGAGTCATATATATATTTTATTTATATACTATTAATATTCGCCCTTAATCAAGGAAATCAATTTCATGGGTTTGCAAGATTCTAGACCCATCGATATTTGAGAGCTATTCATGATACTACCTAATATCCATTTCACGAAACAATAAAGTACAAATGCGATAAATCCCGTTATCTCACAATAATGTGTGGGTACATTGGACGTGGGAGAAATACAATGATTGGCATATCCATATAACTGGACTCCAAAACTAACCTGATAGATCGTCCGTGCTAGACCATTGTTTTATTAGTGGAATCATTGCTGGCAGTCAATGAAGTGTACCAGAATTCTTGGTTAGTTGAAAGTTCATATTTACTTCCAGATCAAGTTCCAACTGGATTTTTATTCAAAATTCCGCAGGATATTTAATACTATTGGTATCCATCCTCGTTGTCTCCTGTTTGCCATCTCTCACAAATATCATCTCTTCACATACGATTGTGCAATTGTAACACATCCATAACCTCACTCTATATTATAGGCATTGGGTCTTCTGACATACTCCTCCTGCTGAATTACTAGTTAGAGTATCTTTGCTTTTATAACAAAAGTCACTTATGGTATTATTTACATTTTTAGTGGATATTTCATTTAAATTAGTTTATTTATATTTATATATTTCTAATCAACAAATCATATATGCGCAATGTCTAGGATTAGGCATAATGGGGAGGTTTAAGTAATGGACTAATCGTAAGGCTATAAAGTATAGGTTTATTAAGCAATTAATTCATTAACTCTTTACATCACAGGACAGCATACTGCAGCATGTGTCTGCCTGCAGAGGGAGCTAGACCATCCCTTGTTATGGTTTGTGTGCCGCAGGCATGTAGGAAAAGTCATGCTTAGCGATTAATTAGCGCCTGTGATTGGGTATTATTATAATATATAGAGGCTTCTTCCAGCCCAATAATTATTTTATCATTTTATTTAACTAGGTATAATAGTTACTATATGCTGTTACAATATCATTGAACAAAAAGATTTTTTATTTGATTGAATTTGACTATCAAGTGGACTTGCTTAAACACTTCAACAAATTTGAAGTTATATAATATAATTGTTGTCAGGCATTATCCAAGAACACTAATTCTATGCAACTTCTTACCAGTTAAAGTCAGCCTATATACTATTCACTCTTGAAACTTTCCACCTGAGAGCAACTGAGAAGGAACAAGAAAGCTTGCACTTACGTTGCTTCGAGGGTTCGTGAGGAGTGCTAGCAGTGAGTTCCCACGCGTGCGCAACGGGGCATCTAGCCGGAGGGAAGAACTTTTGTATAGTCTTCAAATCCTGCTCTTCTCCGGAGGTGACGCCATGTGTTAGTTAAAAACGGGTGTCACGACCTCAGCCAGTATTTACGCATGAGAGAGGTGGCTCTGTGAGCATATTGCAAAAAGTCAAGAGGGAGTGTGCCAATATTGTATTTTTTTTGTAGCATTTTTGAATGAGTTGGTCTCTATACCCATATATTATTTATTGTGATTACTATTAGTATATGATTTACATATATTTTTACTCTTATCTAATTATTACTAACTTAACTAGTTCTATACCATCTAATAATCACTATTTATTATTAGGCTTCTTTACACTCGCAGTCGTAGATGTCACGACGCCATTCTATAGTGTTTGAGTGTTGTAGCCTGAATATCTACGATATCGTCATCCCCATATCTAACATTTTGCACCTCAATTGCATTTTTTATATCGTTATATTATTCCTTTTTATTCGCCCCTGTTGTGACCAGTATATATAAGGCACTGAACTGGATTAAATATATTTATATATTACTACATAGTTGTGTTATATTTCTACCTTAAGCCCTATTACTATGCTTATAAACAATAATGTAGTTCCCGAGTAAATTAATTATAATTATTCAGAGAAACATATTAATCTATGCTGCATCCAACTAGATTCGGTTTAGTACAGAAATTCTTGAGCCATCGCAGAATGTCCGAGAGAGAGAGTGAGTAGTTTAGCTAAACAATGTTCACATAGACGCCTTCTTCCATTACAGAGCTTAGACGGAGCCTACTCTACCATTCCTGCCTGCACCTAAACCTAGGTAAAATCCCTGAAATTATCATTGGCATTTCATCCTACTTAGCTCTCTGCGATTGATGCTGTAAATCTACATCTTCTCAGTATAATATCATGCTGAGATAGATTGGTTCTTTTCTCTTGTATGCCTTCATTCAGTGTGCTCGGTAGTGAGCCTATTGCAGGATCCCGACGATGCTACAACAGCACATTTGAAATCAACCATGTCTTGTAGAAATCATAATCTCTCTGCTCTACTCCACTAAGCGGTCGGTCACAAGTGATCACTTTTCGCAACTCTCCGGCACGTTGCGTTGAAATAACATACTCTCAGAGTGGCTTAATATTCCTTTTTATTCTACTATTATGTTAAATAAGTCCTATCTTGGTATTGTAATATCTATAAGAGTCTCCTAATTAGTACATAAGTAAATACAAATATGGGACAGTATAGTTAAAGCCAAAATGGGCCTAATCTAGATACTTTCCCTTTAGATAAAATCAACATTACCTATTGGGTGACATACTCTCTATGATCCCTCCCCTATCTGGAAGACATGTCTGAACCTGTGCTTTCTTCTGCAGGTCACATCTGATACTAGACTTTCGTAGTATCCTTTTTCCGTTTTAAATTATTCATTTCTAAATTTCTACAACTTATATATTTGTTTTCATTTGTTGTCTGCCAGATTGTGAGTTTTCAAGTGACGTTACTTTATGCGTTATGCCCCTCTAGGTTCTTCTACGTCCGTATGGTGCATTCTACTTACTTGTGTTTGTTCTCACATGTCTACCCCATGATATAGTCTACGCTTAAAATTAAGAACAACACCATTAGACATGGCTATTTTAAAACTTTTTGTGTCTTTTATTAAGAGGATTTCCAGCTTGCTTTATCACAAGATTACTAAAAATAGTTTCAACTTATTCATTTCTTTTCATGTCATATTCATTATGGATATAGCCTCTTACACATCAGGGTCACGCTTACGTGCACAAGACATTTATTATCGTTTGCAATTATCGTCAACCGACACAACGTTCTCATGTGAGCTACTTCACAATTAGCCCTTCTCTACACAGTACGCCTAGTTATCTTCGAGGTTTTTTCCCCTATCCGTTTCCCTAATCTATTCTTTTTCTTTTAATTTTCTTTTTTCACCTTTACTCTCTTTTCAATAAATTTTTACCTTTTATTAATATCTTAAAGTTAAATATCGCTGAGCCTAGAATTAGATTTTGAAACTATCTTAACAAGACTTAATATAATTTTATTCTCTAAAGTGCTATATCTTAGCGTTAGCCTAGTGCCTATAGGAGTATATACTATATATTTTAATTTTACATTAAGGATAGGAGGTCTTATACGTTATGTTTCTTAATGGTTACTTTCGATTACCATTATGTGTGTGACTATATTTCAGTTTACACTAGAATTTGCGACGTAGATATTTTGTTTTTCTTAGATAATATGTAAGTGTATTATTTATCTTACATACTATTGGCTCTTTCGAGTTTATTAGTTAGTATTGGCCTCTCAGAGGCGCTATGTAGTTTCGTGAGTGATGGTTGCTTGAAATTAGCTAGTTATAATTTGATGAATTATTATGGAGTTTCCTAAATCTTATGGATCTATGGCTCTGAGTATTGATCTCATTATATTTCTTAACTTTAATTTATTGATTACTATTCTTTTCTTTATATATAAACTATATACAATTGTTAAAGACTGTAGTTAATACAGTGAATTACTATTTATTAGCTAAGTGCAAATATATTCTCATGCATTATACTAT
This sequence comes from Trachelipus rathkii, assembly GCA_015478945.1. NCBI lineage: Eukaryota > Metazoa > Arthropoda > Malacostraca > Isopoda > Trachelipodidae > Trachelipus > Trachelipus rathkii. The sequence goes on from JABUQX010130632.1 coordinate 33,736, forward strand.
ACACATTGATTATTACTTATCACGAGATAAATTACTCTTTTAACATCTACTAATTCTCTAGCATGCCTCAGGGATCCTTTGGTGTCTC
>JABUQX010130633.1:20000-25139 GCA_015478945.1 Trachelipus rathkii
ACCTGATTCAACTGAATATCCTGACTTTATAGTACTTTCGACTAGTGGTGCAACGAGTACAGCAATTCATAAAAAAACTCCGTCACTTACTTTAAATTTATCCAGAAATTCATTTAAAAGCAAAATCATATCAACCATGGGAGATAGACTTAATCTATCAGCTGGCCAACGAACAGCATTCATGGGAGCAATTCTTAAAGAAGGTGGAGTTCCACTTGAAAAAGCAACTCTTTCAATTAAAAGCACATGGACAGCAGGTAAAGAAGTTAGGAAATCATCGGCGGAATCAATTAAGGCTACATTTGCAGCACCAAAACATTCAACTCTCTACATTGGGATGGTAAACTAGTTCCAGACTTCAAAAAGGAAAACAAGGAAAGATTAGCTGTTCTGGTATCTGACATACCAGACTTTGAAGAAGGCAAGATTCTTGGAATCCCAGTAATCACAAATACAACAGGTAAAGAGCAAGCAAGAGCTACGTTTAACCTCGCAAATGAGTGGAACATTTCAGGTAATGTGAGATCGCTTGTTTTTGATACTACAGCTAGTAACTCTGTGTATAAAAGTGGAGCTTGTGTTCGATTGGAAAAGCTCTTAGTCAAAAATTATTTCTACTGGCTTGTCGACATCACATATATGAAAGAATACTGAGTTCAGTTCACAAAGAATTGTTTGGTGCAACATCAGGTCCTGAAAACACCGACTATATTCAATTCAGAGATTCAATTTGGTCAACTATTAACACAGAAGCTGGTTTTAGGACCCTAAAATTCAAAGACAGAAGTTTGCAACTCGATGTGAAACAATCTATACAGTCAATGAAGGGAATACTTTCTACTCCAAATAGAAAGAACTTGCTGCCTCGTGCTGACTATCGGGAGTGTGCTGAATTGATGTTGATACTTCTCGGTGAGACACCTGAAAGAGGAATGCATTGTGTGAAACCAGGAGCAGCTCATCACGCTCGATGGATGCCATCCATTTTGTATCCTGCAAAGATGTTGGCTTTCAGTTCTCAAGCAGTATATAACCAGGACATGATCAGAAAACTGGAAGCAATATTAAAATTTAATGCACTTTTCTACGTTGAAAATTGGCTCTGTTCATCCATTGGGGCCGATGCAGCTTATAATAATCTCAAACTATGGCATGACTTGAAGAATTACTGTAAACATGATTCACCAGTTGCAAATGCAGCTTTAAAAGCAATGGAAAGGCACTTCTGGTACTTAACTGAAGAATGTGCTGTGTTCTCTCTATTTTCAAACAGACTTTTCTCTTCAAAACGTCAAATAATTGCTCGAACGTTGCACCGAATTCCTCAACCATCAGAGTTTGAAATAAGAAATCCAACTTTCCCTATTCTTACCAACAGTACAAAACTAACATCGCTTATTGGGCCCAAATCTTGGTTCTTATTTCACAGTCTGAAAGTTAGAGCCGACTGGCTGCGTAAACCTTTTACTGAGTGGCAAAACGATCCCAATTACAAAGAAGTTGAGACATTTGTGCGGCATATGAAGGTCGTGAATGATCTGTCAGAACTGGCTGTAAAACTGATTCAAGACTTCTCAACCAGTGTTACCAATGATGAAACACAAAAACAGTTTTTATTGCAAGTCGCTGAATATCACCGCAAAGAATTTCCAAACTTTCAAAAGGAGACAATAAATAAATTAACTTAGATAAAATTTTGTATTAAGTTTAAAGTTTTACAAACTATATTATTATTATTATTATTATTATTATTATTATTATTATTATTATTATTATTATTATTATTATTATTATTATTATTATTATTACCCATATAGCACACTAACGTAAAAGCGACGTCGCTTTTACGTTCCTTTGCGATGTGCGACATCGTATTAGTAACATAATAATTACGACCCTGGGATGTGGAAATGTCAGCTCTCAGCGACGTAACAGTGCGACATCACTGCGACGTCCTATGGTAACGTAGTATTTACGTACTCTTACGACATCCCTGCAACGTTACACGGTAACGTTGCATCGACGTAGTTTTACGACATCTATTTGATGTAACTTTTTGTATATATATATATATATTATATTATTATATATTATAATATATATATATATATATATATATATTATATATATATATATAATATTTAATATATATATATTATATATATTTTTATATATATATATATATATAATACTATATATATATATATATATATATATATATATATAATATATAATATATATAATAATTATATATATTATATATAATATACTATATATAGTAATATATATATATATATATATACTATATACTATATATATAATATATAATAAATATATATATATAAGTTAGGACAGGTTACATAGATTTAAATAAATAATTATGATTTGCTGTGAAGGTCTTTTATTGCAAATCAAGTTTTCTTTTCACTTTTATTAAATAAAATTGTTAGTTTTATTTTCTCTAGAAAACGTTAGATATCATTAGTAGCGGTTTAAGCATGGCTTAATTCGTCATAGGCTTCGTGTTGTATTGCTGCCGAAAACAATTTATGTACTTTGTGACAACACACGCTAAATTCGTTGTATATATATATATATAGTATATATATATATATATATATATATATATATATATATATATATATATAAACTATATATAAGAGTAAATATACATATATATATATAATATATATATATATAGCTATATTCGTTTCTTGTATTTATATATATATATATATATATATATATATATATATTATAAATTTGGCAACTGTGGTTCTCTTTTAAATTTGACAACGGTTTTCATAGGTATAACAACAAATCGATTGATTTTTCTAAAAAATTGATTTTTTAAGAATCTGTTAAACTCAATTATTACCAATAAATATTTCAGTGAAACACATAATAAACAGAAACACATAATAAACTAATTTATTCAAAATATTTGGAATAACACTGCCAGAGACCACTCCTAAACTCGTTTCACGGTTACAGTACCGTGAAACTTCGGACCTCCTTTTGGAGGCATAATATTTATATTTATGAGTGTCACTCAAAATGTCGACATTGAAAAAAATAAAGTTTAATTAAAATAATACAATTTCTGTAGAAAATCATGTATAAAATGACTTAAAAACAACAAAACATAAATTAAAAAAGATTATGAAAGAGTATAAGGAAATTTGGGGAAAAAAGACAGGGGTTTTTATGGGGGGGGGTTTAAAAAGTTTTTTTTTTTTATTTTTTAAAAAGGATATCATACGCCTGGCAGTGTCGCGGAAACATTTAGAAGTAACAATGTAACGTTGCAAATACGTTGCATTTGGAACGAAAAAGCGTACATCACATAAGATGTATCACCAATGTCACATATACGACGTAAGATTGATGTGACGAGTGCGATGAACATTAACGTCGCTGTGATGTATCTGCAACCATCTGTGCTATATGGGTATTATTATTATTATTATTATTAAAATTATTATTATTATTATTATTATTATTATTATTATTATTATTATTATTATTAAATTATTATTATTATTATTAGTTATATTATTAACTTAATCTATTATTATTATTATTATTATTATTATTATTATTATTATTATTATTATTATTATTATTATTATTATTATTATTATTATTATTATTATGTATTTTTCAGTTACTATGTACTTTATCTTCTCTTTTTAATAAACTGTATTGCATTACAAATATTTTTTTCATGATTTTAGTGTGGAAAAATGAAGATTTATTTAGTAAATCAGTTAATTAGGTTGGGCGGGGGTCAAAACACCATCAAATGATCTCAAATTTGTTACACATTCATATTTTGCCAAGAGGAACAAGATAGGAGGGATGCACCATGTAATTTAAAAAAAATAACCCTCTTTTGCAAATGGTCTAGCTATCACAACCACACAAAAGAAAAACTGCTCAATATAAGACAAATTTAGGGCCTTCAAATAACCAGTGTCAAATTGAGCAGCAAGTCGTCAAAAATGACAAGTTTCAAGATGCAAAAAGAGAAAAAAAATTCTCACTGAGTACTTTTTCTGTGAGTAGTTAATTGTCAATCTGATGAAAACAAATTGCTCAATTTTGACACCGGTTCTCAGGACCCTTAAAAAACCTTGGGTTTTTTTTCCAACTTTAAAATAATACAATTTTTTTTTCCCCCTTTTCCACTTATAAAAATTATAAATATATATATATATATATATATTTATATATATATACTATAAATATATATAATATAATATATATATATATATATATATATAGTAAATATATATATATATATATATATATATATATATATATATTATACTATATATAATATATATATATATATATATATATATATATATATATATATAATAAGTAAATATATATATATATATATATATATTATATATTATAACGGCTTTGGTAATAAGCACCATCTGCCACGCTAACAAAGTAGACATTTGTTAGTTTTAACATCACAGAATTAATAAAAATAACTTTAATGTAAAGCGAAGTTTAAAAATAAATATTGATAAGATATAATATAAAATTTTTAACTTATACTTTTTCTCATAATTAATTAAAAAATTATTGGAAAATATTAAAAATAAAAATAAAATAAAATGACTTATGGGTAACTATTTTAAACACTGAAGCATTTGGCACAAACAATTTCATAGCATTGCTTTTCGATGTAAAGTATATCATATGCAATGTAAATAAAGTATATTATATGAAGTACTTTGATGAAAATTAAATCATTCGACCGCTTAGCAATATTTTCCACGCGATAGGAAGTATAGTTCCTTCCAATTTCAGTTATTTATTAATATTAAATTCAGAAGTTTCGTTAAAGATTAAAATTTTATTTAAAAATTATCATTAGCAATTTACACAAGGTTTTTAAGGAATAATATCAGGTCAAACTAAATTAATTTGAGAAATAATAATTCCTGATTAGGTCAATGTATGCATACAAAAAATACAATGGTGTAATACAAAAAAATTCTGAATATATATATAATATATATATATATATATATATATATATATATATATATATATATACTATATATATATATATATATATATATATTATATATTATATATATATATATTATATATATA
>JABUQX010130634.1:0-32688 GCA_015478945.1 Trachelipus rathkii
AATAAAACTATGAAGGCTCCTTGCGTTTAAATCATACTCCCAACGTCGGATGTTTGATGGGGATATACCAGTATCGGAACCCATGCATAATTCCGACGATACTGGCTTCGCTTGCCAGGATGTGTTATGGTTGTAATCTTCTTATTTATATATATATATATATATGTATAGTATATATTATATATATATATTAATATAAAATATATTATTATAATATATTATATATAATATATATATATATATATATATATATATATATATATATATATTATAATATATATATATATATTGATTATAATATATTATATATTATTATATATAATATTAAAATATATATATTAAATATATATATATATATTAAATAAATATATAATATATGATATATATATATATAATATATAATCTCTATATATATATATATATATATATATATATATGTATATATACTATATATATGTAATATATATATATATATATATAGTATATATTATATATATATATATATATATAATATATATATATATAAATTATATAGAGACAGATATGTAGACAAATTATAAAGTATATATTAAAAAATATTGAATGAAAAGAGAAAAATTGAGAGTCCATGGAGTAATGGTATATGCGAGAATCTGGTGGGGCTTGTGAAGGAAAATATGAGAAAAATGGAAGAGGAGGTACCTAATCGGGAGATATGTCTCAAGTGGACTATTGCAGCCAGGAATAGTCTGTTCATGAAAGGGGGTTATGCTCCTAATCAATTAGTATTCGGTAGAAATTTAGGTTTCGAGCAAGTGGAGGTGACCAGGTTTTGAATTCAATGTATACGTCAGTCGCGATGTACAGAATGAAATTAATACAAGTCATTTAGTCAGCTTATACAAAAGAAAATAGTGGAAGAAGTTAATAAAAACGAATTTTTTTTTCGTATTTAGCTGATGAAACAACGGATATTCCCAAACAGAACAGTTTTCACTTTGTGGTAAGGTCTCGATTGGTGGTGAATGGAGCTGATACTCCTTTTACTTTAAGAGAGGCTTTTTTATCATTGGGTTCCCGGTTATGATATCCCTTAGGAAAGCATTGAATCAAATGTAATTTTGGACAGAGACTGTCGGCTATCTTGTTAAAATCTCGAAATTTTAAGAGGCCAAGGATATGATGGAGCTCTTCCATGAGAGGAATTCTGAGGAGTGCAATCTGTTAATCGGTGAGTATCCTAAAGCTCTATACACACATTGTGTAGCACAATAGTGTTTAAATCTATGTCTCTCAATCTCTTCTAAAATTCAGGCAATTTGAAACGCCTGAAATATTGTCACTTTTTTTCGCTCAAGTCCGAAGCGCACAAAACTTCTGTAAGATAAACTAAAATTTTCTAGTTAACGAAATAACATTGATCAAAGAGATGCTGCGAGACCAGCCATGGTGTGTGACCGGCATGAGCGGTTTTCCTTTTTTAAGAGCTCTTGAATCCAATACTGCGTCATTGATAGAATATAAAAAGAATTGGCCTGGTGCAATTTACTCACCGAAAAGCACTGTCGTTTTAATTCAATCAGTAATATTGAATTTTATAATACATTATAGCGTTTTAAGTAAATTCCTTAAATACCCTACACCTTTCAAAAACAGTACAGAGTGTCCATTTGGACATTGTCAGTGTAATAAACTTAGTGAAAGACATATTCAACTTCTCGAAAAAGAGAGACAAAATGCAGACACATAGTTTAAAACCATATTCCACACAAGCTAAAAATGAATGCGACAGCTTAGGTATTGAATAACAATTCAAGAACTACAAAGTTTCAGAAACATCGTTGTAATGTACCTACATCAGATCCCGAATCATATTACCGAATCTCAGTTTTATCTCCGTGTTCGTATTGACTTACTGACTTACTTCGTTGATGATCGGATTTCCTCGCATGAAAACCACATCATTTCAGCTCAGTATATTTACAGAAGTGCAATGTTACTATAAGCATACTTTGAAAAAAGCCTCCTCTTTCGAGAAAGCGACCTCCAAACTCACGTGGGTACACTAAAAAGGAGAGTGTGTCTCTGGCAGCGTAAATGGATGCCTAGAAAATGAAAAAACAAAAACTGCCATCGGTGCTTTTTGGCTAAGGGTGACAAGAGGAAGTTTCCTAACATTGCTACTCTCCTGAATTTCTTAGCAGTATTGCCTGTAATCCCAAACCGCAAATCAGTAGAAAGAACCTTTTAGAATTAAGACGCTCTGTAAACGTATTACGGAATAGTGTTGGAGAGCGCATTACAGGTCTTGCTTTACTGTCAATTCATCGAGATTTCAAAGTTAGCAATGAAAATATTTTGAATCACTTCAGTCAAAAAGCAAAGGAAACTCAAATTGACCTTATAAAACGATGATAAGTTTTTATGAAAATATATATATGATAATATATATATATATATAAATATATAATATATATATATTATATAATATATATATTATTAGTATATATATAATATATATATAATATATATATCTATACTATATCAATATATATATATATAAATATATATATAATATTATTATATATATATTATATATATGTATTTATATTATATATATATATATATATATATATATATACTATACTATATATAATATTATATTATATATATATATATATATATATATATATAATAATTATATAGTATATATATATATATATAGTATATATATATTAATATATTTCTAAAAATTTTGGTAATATTTTTTAATATATATATATATAATATATTTATATTATTATTATTATTATTATTCTAACTTACCTTTTTTCGCCGCCTTGAGCGGGGTAGTGGTACGTACAGCCTCTCTCACTCACACTTCCCCTCATCTCGCCCTCACCCACCTCCTCCACACCACTCTATCTCTCGCCAACACCCTATCCACTCTTCCTCCTCATCCCTCCCTTCTCAGCTATCTCTATTATTCCATCCATCCACTCCTCTGGTCTCCCCCTTCCTCTCCTTCCCTATCCACTCCGCCTCCCAAACTCTCCTAACCACTCTCTGTTCCTTCAATCCTCACTAGATGCCCATACCATCTTAATATTCCCTTCTCCGCTCCCACCAACCCATTCCTTCAATCACATCTCTCCCTCACAACCCTATTCCTAATCCTCTCCCTTCTGCTAACCCCACAAACCGCTCTCAACCCTTCATCTCAAATACTTCAAACTTCTTCCTGGACCTGGCATTCACCTCCACGTTTCACACCCATACAACACCGCTGGTACACAATTTTTTCAAACATACTTATCTAAAGTGATAAATCCCTCCCTTTCCATAATTCTCTCAAAGACCACTCAAGCCTCATCTTCTCCTACTTATGTTCTATTCCTCCTTCATCCCCCCTACCCAAGTCCATTGCCCCTAATATCTAAAAACTTTGACTTCTTCTAATACTACCCCCTACTCTAACCTCTGACCCCTTCCCCTCCTCTCTTTCTCCTCCTCAAACCTAACACTTTACTTCTCCTGGATTTATTTTAAGCCCCTTTTGTCCAAACATTCTCTCAAACTCCCTCACCAAAATACCTCAACCTTCCACGTTCTTCGCCCAAGGGCAGTAATCGTCCGCAAACAGGTATGCATGTTCCTGTTCCCTTCTATTCATTCCCATCATCTATACACTTCCCTCCCCTCCCTCATCCATTCCTTCTGCAAACACTGCTCCGCATAAACATAATTGAAAAGCCTACGAGCGACATTACTGCACCTCGTGCCATCAATCCTCTCACCACCCCAAACATCTCACTCTCCCTCCTCCCACTACTCTCAGCACACACATTCTACTATTTCTATAAAAGGCCCTAATACCTTTGCCTAATTTACCCCCCACGCCATTTTCCTCCAACACCCTCCACATTTCACCCCTCTTCACTTTTTCATATGCTTTCTCTAAATCTAAAAAACGCCCATACACTTTCCCTTTCCTCTCTATACTTTTTCTCCACAAGCATCTTTAGTGTAACATTGACCATCACCCCTCTTCCCCCTAAATCCTCTTGTTCTCCCCCCTTCTTCCCCGTTAAACTCTCACTCGTCTCAATCAGTATTTCCCATTCACTTCCCTACACATTCTTAAAGAGACATATACCTCTATAATTCCCAACAGTCCATTCCTATCCCTTCCCCTTACTATGGGGAACCAACAATCCATCCCCATCATGTGGTACTTCACACTTCTCAACATAGTATAAATAAACCTATCGCATTCTCCACCCCTATATCCTCCCCTTCTGCAACATTTCCTATTCTCACACCAAACCAGACCTGCGGACTTCCCTTTTTTTCTTTATTCAAGGCCCTAATATTTTCCTCCATTTGTATTTCATCCTCCACCTCCCTCCCCAATTCACTCCCAACCACCTCCTTGCAATCTCTTCCTCCCTCCCCCACCCACTTCATTCAATAATCCACTAAAATACTCCCCCACCTCTTCCTCACCCTTTTCTCTCCTCCTATCCACTCCCATCTCCTCCTTAATCCTCTCCCCCAACCCCCCTTCTTCTTCCTTTTTTCATTTTACTTCTTTCCAGAACATCTTATCTTCCCCGATTCAAAATTTCCGTCCCTTTTCTATACCACCACTTTTGCTCTTCGTCTTTCGTCCTCCCCACCGCCTCTTTGGCTTCCGCTCTCACCCTTCCCTATATTCCTCCCAGCTTTCCATTCTCCTATTCCCCAACCATTTTCACATTCCGCCTCCTTTTTCCTTTTATTATATATATATATATATATATATATATATATATATATATATATTATATATATATATATATATAAATATATATATACTATATATATATTATATAAGTATATAATTATAATAATATATATTATAGTATATATATAATATATATAATATATATATATAATATATATTATATTATTATAGATCTATATATTAAGCAGATATAGTATATAGTTATATATCATAGTATATATATTAATATATCTCATATATATTATATTATATATATATATATATATAATATATAATATTATATCTATTATATATTAATTTAACTTCATTTGAATGTATACACTTGCGTAAAGGTGCAGTCCCCCCGAAAAAATCCTGGCTACGGGCCTGTCCAATGGGTAATCAAATAGTACTTACCAATAAGTCCGGGCGAAGTTTGCAGACTGGTGCGTCAAAAAAAATTTGTCTCCTTGGTAAGCGGGGTTTTCTTCGAGGAGGATGGAGAAAAACCCGAGAGGAAAGAGTTTAACGATATTATTAGAAAGATTAGAAATAAAGAATGTTCAGGATATTTGGTCATCTCCAGAAAACTAAAGCAAATAAAGGATACAGCGTAGTGTAATTCGTGGCTGGCATGATCTAGCTCAAATTTTTCTGGATAGAGAAAGGAAGGACAGTTTTAACTAACTGATTTTGATTTATTTCAGAGGAAGGAGAAATAGAAATAATTATACAAATAAAAGTCATTCGAGGGAAATGAGATAATTCAAATATATAAATAAAATCCGCAATCAGAGCTAACCGGCAAGGTAGAAATTTCAGAAAGTTTCGAAGTTAGAAGCACGAGAAAGAAAAAAAACAACGTTGTTGCCTAACAATGCATAGCAAACTCCTTTTGCTGAAAATTTGAGAGTACGAGAATAAGTAAAAGGGAGAAAAAACAGAGAAATGGATTTGGTGTTGGCAGAGTTTCAAGCACCTGAGTTTTAATTAAGAGCAAAAAAGAGATGAGATCTAACGCAAGAGAAATAAGTTAAATATACAGTACTTTACGGTAACGATTCATCAGACAAAACTTCCCTCATGATGGGAAAAAAAAAAAAAGGATGTTAACAAAAATCTTTTTTCGTGTTTGCATGAGTTGCAATGAGAATCAGCGTAACCCAATGCTTCACACCGTTGATTCATTCTCAGAGATAAAATGCATGATTCAGGAACAGCTTTAAGGTAACGATACCTTTCGAATCATGTTTTCACCTACCCTTCTTCGAATCATTTTTAGTGTTTTGATATGGGTCTAACTCCTCTTCAAGAATTTAATATTTATTGACCTTTGGGAAATAAAGAAGACTGACTCATCAGGTATTATCCAACGCATGGTTGTAGCTGAGAAATTGTCATTCTAAATTTTCGACTGTTGAGAGTAACGACTGGTAAAATCTGTGAAATATTTCTCTCGTTCTTAATTTAACTTCCCAGTAACCTTACCTTTTAATGCTGTCGCATCGGACATGGGAAGTTTGGTAGTCCGTAGGTCAAAGTTTAATAAAAATTCTAATTGAATGCAAGAGTAAATTCGTTAAGTTCTTTGTAGTTTCTGTAGTTCTGTAGTTCTGTAGTTCTGTAGTTCTGTACGTTCTCTTGTACAACCACAACAGGTTTGGCATCACGTGTGGTTTTAAGCTACCCCTGTTGCTTTTGGCGAGAATTGATAGTCGCTATTTGCAACTATTAACGAGAAGACGATTTTCAGAGAATTCAAATTGTGTAATCAACCTTTCGTGGTTGGTTGAATATTTATTGAATTTTTTTTTTTCTTCAAAATGAATGGTGATATTTATATATATATATCTATATATAATATATTATATAATAATATATTATAATTTATATATCATAATATAATATTATATTATAATATGTATATTATATATATAGTATATATATATATAATAGTTATTATATATATATATATATATAATATATATAATAATATATAAATATATTATATATATATATATATATATATATTATATATATTTATATATATATATATATATATAATATATTATATATTATATATATATATATGTATATTATTATATATATATATATATATATAATATAGTATATATATATATATATATTATATATAATTATCGCATTCCTCTCTCTGTCGCCACAGCTGAAGACTATAGGCAAAGCTTTCAGGCTTACAGGGTACTCTTTTTGGTGTTCAGTTACCTGACTTAAATCAGGGCGTACCTCTTCGATTTTCCTATGGGAGAGATTTGATGAGTCTGTCTGTTGGAGAAGATTCGCGCAAGCAAGCTCCACACATTAAACGTAATTGTGGGAAACCTTTCCCCCAGTTCAAAGGCGCTCGCTAGCGCCCACTCACCCCAGAACGTTGAAACGGAAGCTCTTCCTTCGTTATGCTTGGCGGTCCGCACGGCAGTTTTAATAAGGAAAATCTTCATGTCCCTGCGCTCGAAGCTTGTCTTATGCTTCTACTTTTTGCTTGCCTGGAGAATTTCTTTTCACAGTCTGCTCCCTCTCCTTTTTCAGCATCAACTCTTCTATCTGCCCGCTTGCGACCGTTGTGGGCCAGTGCCGTCGAAGACCACCACCTTTACGACATCAATGGTACACTCTACTCCCGTAAGGAACGCTTTCTTCTTGACACAATCTTTGTGAGCGCATTGATTCACACCACACTTTGCTCCAACCTAAGTACGCTGCATGACCTTTTGTAGCACTTAGACAAGGAGAAGTCTTCCAATACACCGTCCTTCCTGCACTGAAGTTGCTTCTAATCGACCGTCTCAAGCCGCTTATTTTGAGGCTGATCCTTCTGTCACTCGAGATCACAACTGTGGAAAATGAAATAAACTCTGTGGTAGTAATGGTTGCTCACTGTATAATGATGATTTGCCACTGACTCATTGAAGAAGGATGTTGAGCTAGCATATAAAACTTCTTCATACAGACACTGTTTTATTTTATTTCCCCTCATCAACACACAACAATCAATAGAGAAGTATGGATTGTACATGGACTGTGGTCCAAGAGTTGGAATGGGACTTGGAATTTTGATCCAAGAGTTGGATTTGAAATTAGTAACTAGTATTTGGAATTTGAATTGGGCCAAAGTTTGAACCAAGGTTTGGACCAAGGGACCCCAAAAACTGAAATGGAACAAAAATATTTTCAGTTTTGTGTCAAGAAAATAAAGAAAATGCATTATTATGATTACGTATACCATGGATGCATTCCCGTAAATATCTATGATATTCACGGAAATGCAGCATGTTATGGTATGAAAGTGCATCATGCTATGATCTACATTCCTCTGAGCACAGTTGTCCTCAGGAGAATGCCAATCATACCATGGAGTGGATGTATGTTGAATGCAGAATTAACAATATGCGAGTGCATGGCATAAACATATGTCATACATATTGGACTACATTTCAAATAAATGCCATGGCTTATTTGGCAATGCAATCCATACTATTGGTAAAATTGGTGGGAGATTTAGCCCATTAGAACATATGCCGACATATCAATCGAATATCGTCTGATATTCATCAACATTGTTCTATGCTGTACAGCCATGAAATGCAAACACTGTTTTGGCATTGCTAAGAAGCACATCGGTATTACCTGAGGAAAAATCCACAACTATGTGCTTTGGGGGAAACTAGAAAATCGTCTAGGTTCTTTTATCAGTCGGAGCAGTGGACGAGTTATGAAACAGCCATTATTTTATTGCAAATGCCTCGTGAACACGTCTGCTCAAACAAATATATAATTCAAAAAAACTATTTTCCACATGCATTTTCGCAACTGTCACCGCATCAGATTTAGATTGATGTCTAAGCACTAATTTTATTTATCTCACTTATATATATATAGATATTATATATATAAATAAATATATTTTAATATTATATTATGAAATTAAAACGATACATATTATACTAAATATATAATATATATATATAATTATAACTAATATACTATTATATTATATATATATATATTATATTATATATATCTATATATACTTATATATATATATAATTATTAATATATATATATATATCACCAACCTTGTTGAACAACACAAGAGATGAATCAACAGTTCCAGATTCAGAGACATCCTCGGATAAAAGTGAAACATGGCGGCTCTGACTGAAGGCTACGCAGAGTGGTAAAACCACATGTTGCAAACTGGTGTTTGCCAGGCCATGGGTTGCTATGAGAAGAAGTGTTACAGAGGTTGTTGGTTTCCAAAATAAAATTAAGAAAAAAAAAAAAAAAAAAAAAAAAAAACAAAAAAATATAAAAAAAAAAGAACAAAAAAAAATATAGTTAATATATAAGTTATTATATATATATAGAATATATAATTGCAAGCGACTATATAATATACTATATATACTATATAAATATACTATATATATTATATATATAATATATCATAACATAATATAATATATATATATAAATAAATTTATAACATATATAGTAATATATACGCTATATAGTATGGATTGTCTCGGCCATTGCAGGAGAGGACATTGATATTCAGGCATAGAAAAACTCTCTTCTCTCCTATCACTTCTACCTAATTCTTTGCTCGGATCGTGCAGGGAATATTCGGTCAAGCTAAGCCTACTTTTACTAAAGAAAAGTGCGACGAACCTGCTTGGTTCTCCTACTTTGGGATAAAAAATTTCTTGGCCCTTGCCAACATTCTCTAAGCAACTTTTGTAAATCTGCCGCTCTGACGGTTCAGTGGCTAACGCGTTTCTTGTTGCAACAGTCTCTTCTGATAAGGCCAATCTCTTCGGCCTTCCTTTTCGATCTATTCTACCCTGCATTCGGGCATCCCTCTCCGTACTCCTACTCTCGTACTGCCTCTCAGGTTATCCCAGTCTTTACCCTGTAATTACACATGATGCGTGTGCATTGGGATCCCTGGATTCTTTTAAAGTTCAGGAGGCTTGGCCCGGATGGACTACCTCCCACGTGTTGGAGGGAGTGTGCTTCCGAGCTGCCGCCTGTCCTCGCTTCAACTCTACTCTCTATGCTTGAATACTAATACTTTCCTCAATGCTGTGAAGCGGCAATTGTGCCACAAGCCGATCCCGAAAAAAGTAGCCGCTCTGATCTTCTAACTTCGCCTATAGCTCTCACCTGTAATTTATAATCTAAAATCTTTTGAAATCTTCTTAACTTTCCGCCATGTTTCTCTGTTAGTCTCATTCCCTTCTCAGTATCACCAGTATGGCTTTCGTTCTTCGAGAGGTCAACTCGGTGACATACTTTCGTATCTAACTGATTTTATGGTCTTCTGCCCTTAGAGATCATGGAGAGTCTGCGTGGGTGGCGCGATACATACCAGCCTTGACCGGGCTGGACGCGTCACTGCTCTCTAAGCTCCCTCCTTTGGTTGCCTCCTTCTCTTTGCTTACTCCTTGTCATATTTTCTCTCTGGATCGCCTCCATATCAGGCACTTGTTGATGAGCGTCTCTTCTTCCTCTGTTAACTGTGGTGTTCGCAAGGTTCTGTTTATCTCCAACTTTATTCATACTTTCATCAACAATCTCCTCAGCTGTACTTCCACTCTGTTCACTCTTATGCCGATGATCAACTCTCCATTCTTCAACTTATTTCAAATCTGCTCCCCTTTTTGCTCGAGAGTTGCCTCGTCGATCTCAGCTTTCCGATTTCTATTCTGCCGATCTGATGGATTTCCCGGGGGTCACCGCAACCTTGTCTAAAAATTCAACTCTTTTAAAAACCAACTTCTCACATCTCCCTCTCAAAAACACCTCCGACCTTTCCTTTTCCTTCGACGGCTCTCGTCTCACCTGTGGGCTGTGAATAACATAAACTTCTTTGTCTAACGATTAACAACCAAATATCTGGAATCCTTGCATATTCTATGGTTGCTATGTGGCTTCAAAGAAGCTGGCGAGTTCTGTTCAGGTTGCGGGAATTTTTCTTTTTGCACAGTTTTCTGGAACTACCGCTCGCCTTGTATGGAGTACTGGTTTCACATTTGGGGGGCTCCGGCGTCCACCTTCTATTCAAAATATGACTTAAAGCAAGAGACCAATAAATCACCCCTACTGTTCAAACTCTCTTGACCCTCTATCTCTGCGACGTAACGTTGGCGCTCTCCCTTTTCTATAGGTACTACGGCGGCAGATGCTCGGTGGGAGTTGACCTCTCGCATTCCCTCCCACCCTTGCTGCCCTTGTAACCAAGGGGTGCCTTGCTCTCGCACGAATTCTGCGTGAGTATTGCGAACCCCAGACTGTCGTTAGTGGTGCCTTATTCTTCCAGCTACTTTCTGTTCTTGGAAACCTCCTTGCCTTCTTCTGTTTGTCCAACTAATTAATCTTCCTCTCTTAAAGCCCACGTCTGCGCTCACCTGAGAACTTTGCGTTAGACTGGGGATTGGGTGTTTTTTTTTTAATGTTTTATTTTCCACCCCCTCCTTGAGAAGGGCCCAGCCTTTGAGTACTCAGCAATTATGGGATGAGAAAACCGGGTGCTTTGAAAACTATTACTTTAGTTTTATTGAAGCACCTAGTGGTTAGAGCATCCGCTTTTTGTAACGCTGCGACGCGGTTGGGAATGGTGAGATTTCGTTGATGGAGCAGTAAAATTCCGACTCATAATTAAAAACAAAAATATAAATATATTATATATATACAGGTGGGCATCATTACTCTAAAAAGTAATTCCATTACCATTACTCAGAAAAAGTAACACCGTTAGCATTATTCTGTTTCTTTGAAATGAAAAGTAAAACTAATGAAGGTTAGCTCATTACTTTTAGTGCTACTTGCAAGAATTGTGCCGCTTTGTAAATTATTCCACTTATTTAAGTTATACAAGGCAAACAATTTTCCAACATTATCATTATTATTAAAAAAAAATTGCTCAAATTTTTGAAATTATTACATAAAAAATTAATAATTATACATAAATTAAAAACATTATTATTTGTGTAGTATCTGATGGCGATTCCTTATTGAGTTGCATTTTCAATGTCCTCTGCATTCTGTTGAGTTACCCTGTAATTTAAATAAATATACACCTTAATCAGGATAAAACATATAAACAGCAACATGCTTTCGAAAATACCCACTTACTTATAATTATATTGTTTTTTTTTATAATTGATATTTTACTTCAATTCTGCGGTTAAATTTATAAATACATAAAAATGAAATTTAAGTACTTTTAATTAAGATACAGTGATTTTAAAAAATTTATACAATTTATTTTTTGAAAATAATTTAAAGGTTGCTTGAGAGTGTTCGCCATACTTGATCTCCAAGTATCAAACATGGACAATTTTGCGGCTGCTCATATCAAAGCTATTGGTGAGAGTAGAAGTAAGCACCCAATAGATCCATTTTGTACGAAAGACAAATAATTGCAATATATATATATATATAATATATATATTATATATACTTATAATTATTATATATATATATATATATCGTAATATATATATATATAACTAAAATATAATATATTATAATATATAATTATATTAACTATAATATATAATGTAGGGGAATTAACGCAGCACGGAACTGTGCTGTTATCCCCTCAATATATACATTGGAAGAAAAGTGATTAGAAAAAATTAAAATGAAAATTAAATGTTGCAGATACCTTCAATGAGATTAACTCTCGTTCTGATAGGAGCATGAACAGAGTCTACTTGAAGGATAAGTCGCATGATGCACAAAGCACTAGGCTATTTCTTGCGTTAACGCAAAGGTATTTCACTGGACGCTGAATATTAGAGGCGGTTACGCGTAACTCAGGGGGAAAACTCATCAAGACGCCAGAACTTGATAGATATCTTTTTCTCTGTTAAAATCCTCTTACATTCTTTAATTGTATTTTGTAAATCATGACAATTAATAAATAATATATTAAATAATAGTAAATTATAATAAAGAAACATAAAGACTTCGGGATGGATGAAAAGATCATTGTTATAACAACAATTTTATTGGAAAAGGCTTAACGCAGAAGGTTAGGACATCTCATGAATAGGTCCCTATAGATTTAAGATATAATGACTGGTTAGAAGCTGGTTCGAATAGGAATAAAAGTAAGAAAATCACCATCAGCTAAAATGCTGTTTGAACTATGAAATAGTTCATGAAAATAGGAATTAATTTGACACCGAGCAAAGTGTGGTGTCTTGTTTGTAAAATGACACTCACTAATTTCTTACTTTCTTATTTCAAACGTCTGATTCCAATGAAAACTTGGTAATTCTTCAGGTAGTTATAATAGTATCTGTTCTGTAGATATCATGTGCAGATGGTCTTCGTTTCTTTAACTCTTTCTTTTTTACTGTGTAGATGAAGTATTAAAACAGATGTAACTCTTCCAAGCATGATATAATGACAATTCACAAATGACCGTAAGGCTTCTATTTGTATGATTTCTCAGATGACCGATGTTCAATATCGGTAAGTTCAAAGTAATTTGTAATCAATCTTCAGTTTTCCGAGTCGTTTCTTGACCACAAGACTAGTTCAAGGCTGGTTATAGCCCCAGAAATCTGCTCAATCCGTTGGTCTCAGCCAACCCTAGTTTTTGAAGGCTGATCATAGCCCAGAACAGCTTAATGTCTAGCCGAACGTCTAGTATCTCAGTTCTCCAAGGTAGATTCAAAACCAAGCTTTGTTCTGTCTTACCCAAGATTTGCCTCAACAAGTCGAGTTAGCCCAACGAATTCCCTTTAACATAATAATAATCATCAGTTCGAATAATCTTGCATCAGTTTTAATCAATGTCTTTCTATCTTAAAGAGTTTAATACCCTTTTGTTATATAACCATCCACGAGGGGAACTAGTCGTGATCCTTGATATTTGATCTTCTTATTGGTGATTATCAACCTCTGTACAGAGTTCACTCCACGATTTACAGTTTTTACAGATGGAGAAATCAATAAACAAAAATTCTGCTCATGAAAATTAACTTTTAGAAAACAAATAACTTTATGAAACACACATTATGGAATATCTATGCAAAGACAAATTTACAAATATTCATCAAATTGGTCAAAATACGTCCAAGACCTATCATCTCTTAATTAAACAATATAATAAAATGGTACACAATAAATGATAAAATAATGAAAAATAGTGATATAAAACGTTAAATAAACAAAATATCATAAACTCCACATTAGGCTCCACGTTCCATTAAAATGACCATCCATCCCGACCCTGAAGAGACAGCTCCCTTTATGATCCTCCCTGAAGAAATTTGAAGGCCCCCCCCTTAATTTTCACCCGATGATACCCTGACTGCTATGAAAGGGTGGTAGGATAATGCTGGAGTACAATGATATGTTTATGAAAAATGAACCAGCTAATAAATAATAATGATGACTGCATTTGAATAACACAGTCATATAATAGTAACAATGATTTATTTGATTATATATACAATTTAATCTATTGGTTTTATGATGATTCATCCAGAATTGACATCATAAGATGATTCAGCATTTTTTTTCTAAAATTTGTTAATTTTCTACATATTTTAACTGTTTTTCTATACAGTATGATAACGTAATATACATCTGAAGTTATAAACACTGCTATAATAAAGTACAATTATTATTCCGGATATATGAATAAAATTCTTCTATGTATTCACAAAAATTTCCTGAATAATGCTGTTCTATACATAAACGGTGGCAATAGTTCCTTTTGTGTAAGCCTTGTTTAAGGCCCTTACAGGAACTTTTAAATCTTTCTGCTGCTGAAGTTCTAAATACAAAAGTACAGTACCTGGAAGTCAAATACAGTGATTATTGGTGCATAATAATTTTAGACATAAAATTGTATACTCGGCATCAGATCAATCCTAATGATGAAAATGAAAAAAGTCTAATCATCTATCATATATGTATATTTGAATTCCGAAACAGTTAATCATCAATCCATTGTAAGAGTCAATGAAGAAAGTTATTTCAACTCCTAACTGAGAAATTCGACTCTATATGAGCCAATACACAAAATGATAATTAGTAGGATGATGCCAAAGAGTATTTTAATTACCTAAGCTGAGCATTCCCGAGATAAACAATTGGCATGAAAATCTTTCAGTTAAATTTTTAGAGCATAAATCTGCTGTAAGATTCATGCAACAATTTACTATTATTTTGCAAATTATTATTATATCTTTTTAAGTCAACAACCACTACCAAACATGTCAGCTTATGAACTTAAATTCATATATTTTAATGAAAAAGTATTTTAATGATCCAATGAGTCAAGCTAGCATTAATTAGCCAAGAAAACCAACCAACACGTTTAAACATTATGTTTGTTTACATGAATTGAAAACACAAAATAAGGATAATAACCAAGACCAAAAACTTTATTTTATTAAGCGTAAGCTTCCTTGAAAAGAAAACATGAATAAAATCAAAATTAAGGATAATAACCATAACCGATATAATTTTTATTAACTACAATTTTATAAGGATAATAACCATAACCAAAATAAAAAATTTCAACTACAATTTAATTCATAAAAGAATCAAAATTCCTATATTTACAACAGTCTTCATAGAAGAGATGAACACTAGAGTTATATAAAAAGTCTTCCATCATTCTTCTGGAGAAGGTAGAGGTGGAGTAGGCATGAGGTAATTGTAGTGTACCCCCCCTAAGCATTGTAAACAACAAACTTCTTCTTTAAATTTATCCCCATGAATAATAGGCTGGTTTGTATTATAAAATACTTGAACAGAGGTCCGAAACAACTCGGTGAAAGCGGTTACAACTTCTGAGATTGGCATTTGACCAGGAAGAGCCAATAACCTAAGCCTTTTCTGCATTTGCTTTCCTGATATTTGATACTTATGTGGATGCTTTCTCAATTCTTCGACTATAGAACTCCGGAGTTCAGGATGACGTTCGGGGGTTCCGTATAAAAAGATAGAGAAACATTTATACATGGAATCACCTCCTCCGGAAACTTCAATGGGAAAATATCCCTCAGGAATAAACTCTATAGAGGATTCTTCCGATATTGGGTCCGTAATTTCATTGACAGGTGATCGAGAAAGTGCATCCGCTACTACATTTTGATGACCTGAAATATGACGAATTCACAAACCATATTCGTTTCAACTCTTCCATTGTTCCTTGCAACGACCGTCGATCAAAACTCATATTCTGCAATATATTGGGGCAGTATCATCTGTAATTAAAGTAACAAATTTCGCATACCACGAAGGAAAGCCGTAATGCTTTTACTGCCGCCCATCGTAAAGCTGTCAGTTCCTTATCTGTGATCCCATAGTTTCTGCTCCATTAAAAGACATAGAAATAAATGCAATTGGTTTACGTTCCCCAGCTTGTGATTTCGGACAAACACATGCCCATCACATAATCAGAGCGTCTACGTGACAGTCCATTGGGCAGACATCCGGTACGTATAGTCTTGGAAAACCAAGGAATACGAGGCTTTACAGTGCCTTTTAGTTCAGTCAAAAGGAAACGGGCATTCAGGAGACCATGGATAGTCTACCGCCTGTCTGACAGTGGACAAGCGCTGACTAATCTGAGAACAGTTTGGAAATATGTCTCTCCTATAAAAATTACCATGCCTAAGACTGACGAAGATTTTACACAGTAGTTGAACCGTTAAACGCTCTTTCACATTTTTCTGCAGAGGCAAAATCCCCTTTCTTGAGCAATATTGATGCCCAAGAATTCACGTTCAGTCACGAACAGAGACATAGTTCTTTGGGGCTTTAGCTGTACCGTTTTTCTTCTAAGCTGAAAGCATCTTATCCCAAAGTAATTCAAGATGATTCTTCCGAGGGTTTTTCTGGATGATAATATCATCATAAAGATACCATGATTCCTGACCGATAGTAATCCGTTAATGCCAACATCATGGCCACGTTGAAAAGTGCAAAGACCATTTAACTATCGAATTGCACGTCCTTCATATATTTCGTACTGGCGAAAGGGGTCGAAACAAGCGTATTTTTCGATAGCTATTCTGGTTCCCATGAGTACTGATAGTACCGCGGAACTAAGTCTATTGTAGTAAAATACGTATATTCCCATACATATTATAAACCATTATCATTTAATTTTGGTAGTGGGAACGAATCAGTTTTAGTGACGTCATTCAACTTCCTATAATCTATACAAAGACGTAATTTACCATCGGGTTTCCTGACTGGAACCACCGGAGCTGAATAAGGAGACTTACTGGGTCGGATGATACCCTGTTCCAGTAACTCTCGACACTGTTTTTCGATTTCTTGGGCCAACGGGCCCTGAAATCGTCGGACTGGGAGACGCACTGGACGTTGGCTTTCCACTTCTATGAAGTGTGTGATGTTTGTAGCTTCGCCCACGTCATGGTCACCGAAACTCAATACTGATTGATGTTTTAATAACACGTCGACAAGACTTTGTTTCTGGGACTCATCTATGGGAATCTGAGAAAATTGAAAATCTTCCCGAATCTTTTCAGGAGTCCAAACTTCTTCACTATTGGTGGCTTCCGAAGCTATAGGATTAATGGCACCAACTGAAATAGAACTATTCTCTTCTTCTATAAGGGACATGAATTGCCCCAAAACAACGTTTTTTCTAAGATGTTGCATGTTCTCAGAAACATTCATAACAGCAACTTGATTACTTGTGGCCAAATTTAATACCCCAGCTATAGGAACGAGACCCTGCTCTGAAAAACCCTGAAAGCCCTTTAAAGTCAATGGGGTCGTCTCTTCTGCATTACTCTTAACCCTAACTAACCTACATGAAAAAGGAGCGGATGGCTAATGAATTGTACAGTTCACACCAGTTTAAAATGCATTTTAGGCTTTCCTTAGCTACTGTTTCCAACTATACACTACTCTATGTAAGCAAACTCCCTATCCGTCAACAGGCAGATAGGTCATTATCTGCAGAGCTCGCAGCTCCCAAGGATCATTCCATTTCCGCCAACTTCCATGGTAACACCAAAAAGTAGATGGTTTGGTCATAAAACCAGCTATCAGGGAAATATAAACCTGGTCATTTCTAATAATGTTCTCGATGCACCATTGATCTTTCAGCTAAACAGCTAATGGCTCTGGATCCATCTATCCTAGCAAGCATGTTTTGTAAAGAACATCTTTCAATTCTTTCCCAAGTCAAATTCTCGTTAATTTAAGCTAACCCCAGTGGCCCCACATCTACCAGATACAAATAAAAGAACCGAGCACGACCAAAAGTTAACAGTTACACGATTTTCAATGGATCGATTAGGATATCGAAAAATCTACCGTTTTTATGATGTACCTGACTCATTTACAATGGACGGTTTTTTTTTGACTCCATAGAACAAGCGTACTTCGAAATAATATTTATGTCAGGGGCATCTATTTCCTGATCAGAGTTAACTTCCACGGTTTTTGAGTTGTCTGCAATTGAGTCTACACCACAGATGTTATCTCCACAGGTTGACTCAATACGTGGGAGACTGGAAGTTACATGGCTGGTATAGGGGTTCTGGTCAATTCCGGGCAAAATAACCCTCATAATGGAATTCTCTACAACCTTCCACACGCGATTAAGAAAGGTCTTAGGATTCCAGTGGATCCGATCACTTCTTGAAAAAGAATGTATCTTGGTGCTCTCCTGTGTATTTATGGTTTATGAATCTTTCCGACAGCACTATTATGTAGTAACAACTTTAGATGACCGCGGTATTGGTATCGGACTCTTTTGTTTTTAGAGATGTCCCTTGATTGTCGCGAGGGTCTGATTTGACATCTCATTTCCTGGATTGACGGCCTCAGGGCCGCAAAACGGACAATTTCCTACTTATTCTGAATTTTTCTGAGAATACGACGGAACAGAATTATATGAATTACATTCTGCCCTATTAGTCCCTTCTTTGTACAAGCTACAAATACCTAAGTATTGTAGCACTCTGCTCTCTATGACCACGTTCACCAGTACTCGCAGATTGAATTCTTTTTATCCTTCACCTGTGGGACTGAATATTATTTGAATAATGTAGGTGCCGGAACCATGATGTTGGTCGATACTTTAGGCGGTAGGACTGCGCGTAGTATCTCTGTATATTCTACTACCTGAAGACTTGTGACTGGCTCATTAATTGGCCGTAGGCATCTTTGGATTGATTTACTACACGTTCGGTTTCCGATTCGTGTTAGGCTTTCTGTCCATTTAGGATACACCGTCTCTAATTGAATAACAGAGCATGGTCTCAGTTTCCAGGATCGTCTTCTTGTTACTGGCTGAGAATGATTTTTATCCACAAACTCTGATGGAGTTTGTGAGAAGGATTGAGGAACTGTGTTATTATTTTCTTCCAAAGAGTCTGCGAAATTTACTAAGTCTTCCCCATGGTACTCTATAAATTCTATTTCGATCTTTCATTTTAAGAAATTGACGGACAATTTGCCGATAACGAGTCAAACGACATAAAAATGCAGTGCGTAAATGATTCGAATGCGCACGCTTAATCTATAGCCCTTATAAGGCCTCTTCGAGCTAATGCAACTCTAATCGAAGTCAACATTTTATGGATCGCCCACGACTGCGTCTTACAGAATATACTTCTGAAGTTGTCCTGCTTCTTACTATTTGCCTCATCTTAAACCATTAACTTAGTGCATCTCGACTTGAGAAGGTAAATTCTTACTGCATCCCAACCATCAATTTATTAACGGAAGGAATCTGCCCTCCCAGTGACGACCTACAGAAGTCCAACAATGATGAGGGCGGAATTTGGTATATATAGGCATGCAATAAGCCTCCAAAATCACCCAAGATACATTAATAAGGTCTGACCAGCCCTCATATTTGTAGTTTCCGCTTGCGTCTAACAACCTTCAAGCGTTGACTATTCTTGAGAAGTTGAGACAGCAAATAAATGGCTTCTGTAAGCATATCCAAATGGTTCTTAATTTGTGACCTGTATATAAAGGAACTTCAGGTCCACTAGATCTTGAATAGGTCTGATTTGGTAAATACATATTATTAAGCGGCGGTTGAGGTTGAGGCTGTAATAATGGCATATTTTGATACTGGGGTAGACCACCATAAGCATAACCCAGGTTAGGTTGAGTAATTATGTGGTTCAGTTAGGATTTATGCTATAACGCACCACTGATTAAAGATCCGGAGGAATCCGCCCTCTAAATGAAGGTTAATCATGCTAATATGACTGAACGTTAGATGCCTACAGACAGATTAGAAAACTGACTGTCTCTTATCAATCCTCTTGTCTAAAAGTTAGGATAGACCTGCGAACCTAATATGGTTCACTTCTATCACCCATCCTAGCTAGTATTCTACTCTACGATATCATGCTGCCGTCATGGGTTTACTATAATTTATCATCTAACTGAATCAAAGAATATCGAAGTAGCAGGATGTGTTCACACTATACGTTGACTGCAGTCCATTGTTTCAAAAGTAACGGAAGTTAGATCTTTATCTTGGTTGAAACATTCTTGCTACTAACTGTGGTCTCTTTTACCTCATAGACAACATGTCTTTAACATTTGGAGATGGCAATATCATCTGACACCCATCTTAGTTATTTTTTTCATATCATCAGCGCCACCTTCTGCGGCCTGATAGATGTTTTCCGATTGAGGATGTGATGTGATCCCTGACGTCCACATTTTGAGCTACGTCGTCACCAGATGATCCATCCTATCTTCAGTGGATCTGATCCTAATCTCCATAAATCATAAACTTGGTGTTTCTTGGTTAGGATATGTATCCCATGTTAAATAAACTCAAAAGTAAAAAATAAGAGTGATTACGCGTCCCTAACAACAGAGAAAAAACCACATTAATATTGACGAACGGAAGTGCGAAAAATAATCGGCGTAGTGTAACAGCAATCACCCGCTAAAGGGCGCGGCCACCCGACCTAATCTAACTCAAAAGAACTACAAGTCCCTGTTCGGCGCCAACTTAAAAACCAATGTTGACTACATGTTAAGGGAAGTAACGTCCACGGAAACATATGCGTTTATTTCCCCTCAATACCGCACGATATAATTTGTAAGATACGAGAGTGAAATTGAGAAATAATCTAGATATAATGAATAAATAAAATTGGGTGCATCAAAACCTTCAGAGTTAACTCTCGTTTCTGAAGGATGATGAACAGAAGTCTACTTGAGGTATAACGTCGATTCAGCAGCATAAGCACTAGGGATTTTCTGTTTAAGCCGAAAGTAATCTCACGGACCTGAATGTTAGAGGGGATACACCCCTTATCACCCTCCAGGTATGGTGAAAACCATTCTCAAGGTACGCGCAGACTTGATAAAGAATCTTTTCCTCTGTTTAAATAAAGCGTATACAGATCTTTTTATTGGTACACTTTAGATACGATTCTATGGACACATTCAATAATATTAATTATATAGAATAATTAGTTCTAGATAACTTAATGAAATGACGCACAATATAACAGAGAAACTCAATGGATGATCGAAAATCTTGTGTACTTAAACCTCACATCTTGTTTCCTGGACAACTTAAGTTGTCTCGGCAGAGTTAGCGATATGCATCGCGAATAGGTCCCTATTTAGACGATATTAAGAGTGTATAAAATGCGTGGCTACGTGCTCTAACCTGTTCGAAAATCAGCGATACAAAAACAGAAATCAAGTCCTACAGCTAAAAAATGCTGTCGTGAACTCCAGTGACACTACGTCATGTTCATGAGTAACAACAATAGGAATGAATTGCGACATTCCGGAGTCAAAATAGGTGTTGTCTTGTTTGTGTAATACTAACTCAACTTAATTTCATATTACTCTACCTTTTATGTTCTCAAAATCCTTGATCATCCAAAGAAACGTTGGTTTATTCTTCAAGGTAAGTTCCCCTGTATAATATGTTCTTGTCTGCGATTAGAATATCATTTGCAGCATACATGTTTCGTTTCGTTAACTGCCTTTTTCGAATTTTAGAAGTAAGATGACCTAGATCAAAACGATGGTAAACTTTCCAAGTCATTTATAAAGTGACTAACTTCTCAAAATGACGAAGCTTCTCTAGCTCTATGGTATGATTTTATAGACCGTGCTCAATATCGGTAAGTTTAAGTAAGTTTGTAATCAATTTCAGTTTTCAGAGTCGGGTTCGTAGACCAAAGACCTAACTTCAAGGACTGGTTATCAGAGCCCCCCAGAATTGCGCTCAATCCGCTTGGGTCTCAGACCCCACCCTTAGTTTTTAAGGCTGGTCATCAGCCCAGGAACAGTTAATTCTAGCCGAAGGTTAGTTCTTCAGTTCTTCAAGGTAGATTCAAACCAAAGCTTTGTTCTTCTAACCCAAGATTTGCTCAACAGAGTTGCGTCTCAGCCAACGGTATTCCCCTATTAAGATAATAATAATCATCAAGTTTTCAACTAATCTTCATCATTTTAAGTCAATGATTCTTTTTATCTAAATTAGTTTAATATACCCTTTTGTATATATACATTTCCACGCGGGGAACTATCTGGGATCCTTGATATCGGGATCTCTTATTGGTGATTATCACCTCTGACAAGCTTCATCCACGATTTACAGTCTTCTTTTACAGTGAGAATCAATAAACAAAATATTCTCTCATGGTAATAAACTTTATTGAAACAATTAAACTTATGACACAATCTTCATTATCATGAAAACCAAATTTACAAATATGCTCATTCAATCTTCATTTAACATATCATCACTGTTAGTATCATCTAAAAACAAGCGTTTAAAAAAATAATTACATCGAATAAATGATAAAATAATAATGAAAAATATTATACATAAATCTAGAAATACAAACTACCCATTAAAACTCCAGCATTAGCTCCAGGTTCCATTAAAATGAGAAGAAACAGCTCCCCTTCAATATATATATATATATAATATATAACTATATATATATATTATATTATATACTATAGATATATATATATATATATATATATTATAATAAGATATATATAATATATTATATAAATATTAATACGATATATAAATATATAAATATATAATATTATATATATAATTTGATATAATAATATTATATATATTAATATATATATTATACTATATATGGCAGTTTTTACGCTTACCTGGGTGGTTATTGGCTTATCCAACATTCAAGAAAGCGTGAAAAAATGTAACAGACTAAGTAATGAGGAAGAATATAGTGGAGAGTTATTTGTGCTCCTACATGATAGAAAAAGTAAGAGTCTGTTTACTCTGTTGCTCCAAAAAAACTAATTTTCGTTTTGTAACGAGAATAACGGATTTTGGGCCATCTGATACTATTAATTTCTAAGTAGATATATATATATTATAGAAGAATATATATTATTATAAATAGATATATATATATCTCTAATATCCTACTATTATATAAAAATTAAACAGTGTTCACAGTCGCGAACCATGGATTGGGCGCCTGGGGGTAGATAGCCCGGCACTTCCAACACAGTCGCGGAGGTCGCCTGGCATGCATAGGCCCCGGTGGGACCCTCTAAGAGAATGTGGAAAGAAGAGGGTAAATCAAAAGATTTCAAAGCCGGAGGTGAGTGCCACACGCACACAACCGCCCCCAACAGACATAAACATAAGTATAATCACGTAGCGAGATGAATATACTGAACGGATATAGGCACGAAACAACACTATACTATATAGTATGAATGATGACTAGAGTACAAAAATACACTACTATAGAGAAGATAAGAGCTATGAGAAGGTCCTTCAGCTGGCGTGGGGGGCAAATAGGATAAAATGGACGCTATTATCGGCGGCGAAATGTGCTGGTGGGTCAAAACACGACGAGTTAGAAACAAGGTCCAGCCCTAGTAGCGCCAAAGTAAAAAAGATCGAGCCATTATGAAAATACAAACTAAAAATATAAAAAGTGAAAAAAGAAAAAAAAAGAGCCCAAGCCAATATTCAAATCATTTTAAACTGAGAAAGCTAATCAACATGAAAAAAACTCATACAATCTAGTTCTCAATAAATAATCTCTCTCTCTTCATCTCTCTCTCTCTCTCTCTCTCTCTCTCTCTCTCTCTCTCTTTCCCTCTCTCTCTCTCTCTCTCTCTCTCTCTCTGCTCTCATATACTCCTCTCTTCTCTCTTCTCTTCTCTTCTCTCTCTTGCTCTCTCTCTCTCTTCTCTTCTCTAAGAAACCAAAGTTTCTGGGAAGAGGGTTTTAATTTGCAGATTGACCTGGAATTTCTGCAAAATGTCATCCTTAGAATGACATTTCAATGGAAAGACAAAAATTCTCTGACTTCTCTTGTAAACTCATCTTTTGTTTCGAGTAGTGTCACTATTATTAACAACCGAACCGTTAAATAAAATGTCTAAAAATGTCCTTTCAGGTTATTGAAGTTAATAACAAAATATTATTATAAACTTTAAATCCAATGAAACACTGTAATAATTGAATTAGCCTTTCCCATGTTCAGTAGGGAGAAATTAAGAAAACTCAACACCAGAACAAAAATCAATAAATTTTTTTTAGGGAATAAGAGGCATTTGTTAACCTCCATATAACGAGGTTTTTGGAATAGTCCAAATGAATTGCTCGAGTTACGGCACAAGTAAAAAGTACTATATAACACTTTTTAATTAAGGTGCTTATAATCCGTAAGTTTAGTTGAATGGTAAGCATCTGTGTTAACATACTTTCTTATTCTGTGCTAGTTATTAATTCAATAAATATTACGATTATTATATAATCAAGTATATATATATATACTATACTATATATAGGTATCATATATATATATATATATATATATATATGTTATATATATATATTATATATATTATTATATCTTATTATATTATGGTATAATATAAAATATTAAATTACATATATATAAAGCCATTATTGCAATGGTGGATACCCCATTGACTGTGACAGTTGGGCCTAATTGATGTAATACTTGTGCCGTTGGACGAAAGGTGTGAGAGTTTTATAATCCCCGAAATTTTAAACAAGACATAGAGATCGAACTCATATCTCCTTCCGTGGCAGCACGAATATGAAGTCAACGGCTCTTTTCCATTCTCCTCCCTCTGTGTTTACCAATACACAGGTGCTAAAAGATAGAATATTATTGTTAAACAATTGTTATTATTATAATTATATGTTAACTACTATTATTCATTCTACTTTTTATTGATTATTATTATTATTGATATAATATTCAATTATTAACTAATATATTGATTATATCCCTATTATTATAGTATGATCTACTCTGTAAAATAGTGGTTGTTACCTTTACGTTCAGTTGAGGTACCTTTAATTATAATATATAGTATCATATATATATATATATATATATATATATATATATATATATATATATATATATATACTAGTAAATATTTATATATATAAGGTATAATAAAAAATCTCAATGATATTAGTATATATATATAGATATATAGAATGATATATCCTGATATATATAATATTATATATGAGGTATATATAGGGTATATGTTATTGACTTCTTCGTAGATATAAGTATATAATTAGTGGAGTTAAAAAATTGGGCATCCTTAACATTTATTAGTCACCAACCTATGATCAATTTCAGTAAACAAACAATTAACCCTTATCTCTATGCCAAAACCATCGAAAATAAAACCCATATGAGTAATCATCTCAAAACAGAATAAAAAACCGAGCCTAACACAAATTATGAAAACTCATATAACATAATACCTTTAAAAAACTTAAGATTAAAAATAAACAACTACCACCAAGACTTTATCGAACCCCTTCAACCTGGAGGTCTTTATTCAAAGGAATTGTAACTATAAAGAGGAACATATAAATCCAAAATAATCATGACCAAATAGGACAAGTTTTTAGTTTGCTTCGAAGTCACTAAAATCCCGAATAAATGCTTGATTTTTTCGAAGAAGAGCCCTTATTTAGAAGATTTCTTCTCCAATGGCCTACCATAAATTATCCTTTAACAGGTGTGATTCAAACTTAAATTCCTGAATTTTATGTTACATAGTTATTTGAACTCTTGTATTAATATGTAATAAATTGTCAAGATTGAATTTCTAATTATCTTCAACGAGTATTGCAAAACTAATACATACCTCTATATTTACACGGTAATTACAATATTAGATCAACATGATTATGCTCATTCATATGCTGGTATAAGCAGAGTTGCGGTTTCCAGACCTCAAGCTATATCCATGTTGATATGCATGTTGATATTTACGCGTCTTGAAATCAATCGGTTTCCACTACCGAAATATTTCTTCATACAATTATACAAGCTATTACTGTAAATCCATAACTCGTACCCATTAGACTGTTATCTTCTATTTATTAATTGAAATTAATTGGACATAAATTTCTTTACTTAAGAGTGTTTGCCAAATTATTCTACTATGTAAATAAAGCTATAATATATCCCCAAAAATTTAAATTCTTGGTTCGATTTAGACGGGGTAGAGGAGCTAATATACCGATTATTTCCATCTTTCTCCTATAAGTTTGCTAATTGAAACGTGCTGTCATACTTCAATGAGATCATTTCCTGTAACCTTTTCTTTCTTACTTTATGAAAAGCTTTGTTTATATAGCAATTATTTGCTACTAAAATTAGTAACCTCGCATCTATAACTCCGAGTTTTTTTATAAATTTTTAAATTATCATCTATCCAGATAACATGGGCTACATATTTTCATTGCTCTAAAGAAATTTGTCTGTAATATACCGATTTTTTGGTGCACCAAGAGCTGCTATTGGAGTATCAGTTGAACTATAGCATTGGAAACAGTTGCGTTTGCGATAGATTTGTCCATCATATTTTCTAATCATCAATATCCAGAAAGGTGCTCAATCTACCAGTTGACAGACCTCACCCATTCTCCAATGTTAAATATATAAAACCTGGAATGGTGTAAGCTTATCGATTCAATATTATTAAGTTAACCTAATAGTGTCGTCCTTGTTAGGGTGGAGCCAAGAATGGCAAGTAAATCATCAACATATCGCCACCTGCAGTTTACCATTTGTTATGCGGTCTATTATCTAACCATTCTCTGGAGACAAAGATAAAGCTATCATTTTCAAGATGTAATATTTCATGAATAATTGCTAATTAATTGGGGGAACCCAAATTTACCGCAGACCAAACTTTTGTTTATAAAAAGCCATTATTAGAAACTGGTGAAAATTACACATTTCCCATACATAAAGTATCAATAAAGTTTCCTGAATATTTCGCAAATGAAAATTGAGAAGTTAGTACCTACAAACCTTGTGATTAGAAACAAGATACGAAAAATAATACTTTTATAATCAAGCACAAAACGCATATGTTCAATCGGTACATCGATAACGTTAACACCTTCGTTGAACAATTTTAATCAACATCAAACAAAACTACAAAATTTATTAGTGAGAATTTCTCGTTATTAATTTTTTCAAACTGTGACATTCTAGGGAATTTTGTATTATCGAGGATAGAAAATATTACTATGGATTTAAGCTTTTTGTTCATTGCCCAACCACGAAACCAAACATAAAAAAATAATAGAAATATTAATTCTAAAAAAATGGCATCTATCATTAACGATGATAGTAATGAACAAGAATTTTCTTGTTCTTCCTTTATAGGAATATTGATCAAAGGCTGTTATGTCCGATAAATTATTCAGTTCCGAAGTCAGGGGACGTTAACTAACGGAACCCCGCGAGACCCGCGGTGCTTGGCGCGAGGGGCAAGCCAAGCTGGTAAAGGGGCCCATAACTGCGAAGAGCAAACGTGTGGATAAAATCTCTAAATTGAAATATGTAAAAAATACATTAATTTACTACGAAAAACTATAATTTGAACTATAATCAACAATCAAATACTAATCTGATGAAAGAAAATATTATATAGGATATAAGTCACCGTAACTATAAAATTATATAATCCTAACAAATACAAAATAAATATAATAGAATATTATATATAGAGTATATATCTATATATACTAACTATGATATATATATAGATACCTCACCTTTATACAATAGAGGATATAAAATATAATTTGAAAATTTTTTGTAAATTCTATATATAAAATAATTAATATATAAAGAAACGAATTTTCTCTATAAATATGTGTATGTTGAAATAAACATAAATCATATTATATATCCATATATAGTACTTAATATATAACCCTATATAGTACATACTATAATCATATACTATATAGTATAGTATAGAATCCAAATGACAGTATAAATGGTTATAAAGGATATATAATTATTATAGTATAACCTAAATAAGTAATATATCAATAACCTGTTCCCTACAATAGTAAATATATATTATATTAAAATATATTATAATATTATGTAATTAGTAATAAATAATCTATGATACTATAATAATAACTATAACCTAATAACTAATAACTGGTAATGACAAACAAACCTAATAACACTGCTAATGACTAAAATTATAACTTTATATATATATTAACCCAACAAATATACTAATTCACTTACGTTGTACGAATCCAGACAATACTACTATAAATAAACAATATATAGTTGATAAGAAAAAGAAATGAGCACTCCTCGCCCGACAGTAACGAAGGCCTGGAAAGAAAAGAATTTAAATAAATATTGAAATAAAAATTAGTAGGAAAAAAAGATATTTTAATTTTGTGTGAAAATCTATGTAAATCCTGATAATAAATATTTTGGTTCGTCCATCCATTCAACATCAAGATTTTCAGGGCGTCCACCTAATGTAAGTCGGCGAAAGATGCAATTTCCTCATTTAGATAATGTTTTCTGTATACTCAAAAGAAAATTTTTAAAAAATTTCAAAAGAATGGTTTTTTTTAGAAAAATTAAAATTTTCAAAAGAACAAATCCAAAACTCATGCATACAAAGAAGAAATTATCTAAGTAAAAAAATGTCCCTCCTCCCGACTTCATAATGCCCCTGAGAAAATTTCATCCAATTCGCCCGAACAGGAAAAAATTATCGCAATTTTTCATTTTTCAAAAATTCCAAAAAATAAAGTGGGTTTGGAAATGATTAGTACAACTCAACCTCGCAAGCGACACAACACTCAGTAAATGTTAGGTCACAAGAAGACACTCCCTTTGAGCTTTATTGTAGAGGTAAAATAACGAGCCCCCCTATGGCGTATGCATATTTCAAAGTTTTTGAAGGTTCATTTCGAAAAAAAGATATTAAATGAAAGATGACAAAAAAATGTAACAAAAACAGTAGATTGTTTTGAAAAATTGAAGCCAATGGCTGAAAGAATCGACTTACAGTCACAGAAAAAAAACTACCTTTTAAACAACCTATTCTGGGTTGAGCGGCAAAAAAAGCTACAGATAGGGTTTCCAGGTGGTTATACTCAGGGTCAAGCGTAAAATCGGATCTGAATTGAAATTTCACAGGAATGTTTCGTGAGTGTGTCCAAATATTTTAGGGTAAGGAATGGAGAAGGTGGGGTGTAAATGGGGGTCCTAGGCCGCTTTGGGGAGACAAGACAGTCCAGGAAATGGACTACCCAAAGGGGAGACAAAAGACTGCGTGGGCTCCAACCAAGCCTATGCGGGATGGGGGGACATGCACTGACTAACTCATGAAGCCCCAATGGAACAGGGCGAGGAAAACATGGAAGAGGGCCCGTATGTGTCACGTCTGGGTAGATAAACGGCTGGAGAATGATACTGACGGAAAGAGTCGGGAATCCAGAAGAGCGTCAAGGAAAAATGGAACGCAATGAGGTCACAAACATTACACGTGAAATGAGGGAGCCCGCGGGTCCACGGAATGCCGTAAGCCAAAAACGTGACGAAAATCGAGTGGGGGCACCCACATGTGTAACTATAAAGTAAGCCATGCTGCAGAATGAAAAGAAAGAACTATGCCATCAAAGCCGATAGTACGATTATCCTATCTCATCGCCGAAATACCCCCAAAATAAAACAACATACTCAAGCACTAGCTACCCAAATCCCACTCACCCCAAACAGTGATCTGCATAAAAGACTCAAGAGTTGTGAAAATATGGGAGCTAGCCACCCTTACATTAAACATATAGTTGCATCCTGATCCCTCAGCTTACCTAAATAATGGAAAGAAAAACTAGATAGTCTTGCTGGTCAACGATTTCTGAAAGCGACCCACGATCATAGACGATATTGGCTCTTACGCCCAAATGGGAGTTACGAAAGAGGCATCTGAACAAGCAGCTAAGTTAGATAAAAAATTGAAAGAGCTAAGGTTAAGGAGCCACTAAGTAAAGACTGCTCGCATTTGCCGAACAATGCCGCTCGCGATGGTCAATATGCCCGTGGTAGCAACTTAGGACATCCGTAAAAATAAGAAAGATATGATTCCAAATGCCAGAATACATTGCACTTGTGCAAGCTCATAATTTAAATTTAATTCTAAATTGAATTCTGTAAAAAGATCACCATAACTGGACTTCTTCAAAAATTTTCGAAAAGGATATGACAAAGTGGAAAAGTATGGATGTACATATTTCAGTTCTAATAACCCCAGTTACAGCTCATGTGGCAACCTGGCAAGGAATACTAGAAGAATTATCCTATAAGGAACGAGAAATCAGCATCACAAAAAAACACTAATGAATTGTGCCCATGACACAAAAACTAGAGTGAGTCATCCCTAAGTATGATTCGTAACTTTAACCCCATAGCAATTAAACAAACAATATTCACAAAAGTATTTCGCAGTTTCCTTACCTCTCTCAATAGAAACTATTATGAGTAAGAAGATTCAAAGTGAAAGAAAACGAAAGATGGCCCCCTAGGGTCTCAGAAGGCAGTTAGAAACAATTTTGATGTTTAATTCTGCTTGTCTTCCGTGAATAATTACAAAGGTAAAGTATTGGAAATAGCACTACTATTCAATAGTAAGTCATCAAGAGAATATTGCAAAGTTCCAAATACAGATCTCAGAAAGGCAACTTGAAACCTCATGGGACAAAAGCAAAAATCAAGACTATGATGGTAGAAGCTTAAGACACAAAGAATTTTAGAAGACTGTAGTAGAGAAGGAACCAGACTCCCGAGTTTGCAGCACATCTATTGGAACATTGAAGCCAAAATTATTGTCCAAGAGCGTGCAAAAACTACAGGTACCTCTAACCCACAAGTTTTAGTTGATGAGCATAATTTATCTTATGACAAGAACTATTTGAAGACCCATGAAAGCCATCTCCAGAATAAGGGTTATTCAATAAAAAAAAACTCTTTTGATATATTAATAATGACACAGATAACTACCGTGTTCATATAGCCATAAAACAATGTATGAGGTCTGTCTGAAAAGTGTCCGACTTACTTGAAGTTCTCAGAACTGAAATGAAAAGTGCAAGAAACGCGGCAGACAAATACTGCGGTAAAAAGAATACTGGATTAATAGAATCTCTAAATGGCATTCGAGTATGATACAATTAACCCCATCCACCTCTAACAAAAACATCAATCGGCTAGCAGAAGTGTACAAATGAGAAAAAATAATGGATAACCTATAAAAGATGTAGTAACAAACTTTTGGTGATAATTGAAGAAAACAGAATGACCTTAGCAAGCTCGAACCTTACCAGACTTCGGTGTACAGCAGTTCAAGTTAGAAATATTTGACCGTACCAGTAAGAACATCCTTAATGCAACAGGACTGAAAGGGTTGTTTTCAAAGACTCTAGTTAATAAAAAAAACTTTTTTAAGGAAACAATGATGACACAAGACAAGGCTAAGTGCATCTGGCTTTATCCTCAAGCAGTTGAAAGATGGAAACATGTCGTGCTCGTTGATCTGGGCTCTGAGTATAGAAGGTGGTTAATAAATTGCATAGGCAATGAGACCCAAAAGGCGGTTTGGTAATACTAATTAAAGCATTCGTTCCTTTCGAATATTGTGATTTGACAAGTGCCGAACCGTGATCGAGAGAACAGAGATAATACGAATTTTGCAGTGATAGAGTTAAATTCTTGTATTCTATGAACTTGCTGTGTGCGTGACTACTTATATAGTATCAATTAATAAGTAGAGATATACCCGTAAATAATACGATGATATAAGGTAATAAATGAAGTATATGCTATATAAGCTACTAGTAGAGGCAAACACAGTCACTCTCGAAAAAATAATATATATAGAGTAACTACTCAGGGTAAGGCGGATAAACTGAGTAAGGTAGGGGCATAAATTGCTATATATGAGGGAGGTCGGTAATACAAATAACTGACGACAAATGATCGGAGTATAAACCATAGGTACTATTATATCGAATTAACTAAGAGAATTTGAGTACTTATTTTCAATAGCCAGGGAGAGAAGGAAGGAGAAGGCGTCGTGACAATTAGAATAATCGTTCATAGTAAAAAGTGAATATAAAATAAGATGAATTTGGAAAGGAGAAATGTAAAAAAAAGCGAGTTTAGAGTTTGATTAAAAAGAAGTTGTTGTTACAAAAGAAAGAGTGAATCTTTAATATATGTTTTGTCACCTTGTAAAGAAAACCATTTATACTCATTTTTACAGTACTCTTTCAGAAAATGTCATTACACCCGGATAAATGGACGGGAGCGTCCGGGCCCCATTGTTTAATGGCAAAGTATGCTAAATCAAATTCTCCAATACAAAATGCTCCAGACCGAAAAACTCGAGGACGTGCGACGAGAAGGTACTACTCATATGGAGTCGTAAACTAAGTGCAAATATAACAATGCCAGTGATGTAAGGTGGCTGAAATAGACGAAAAAAGATGATGGGTAGATGTGGAAGTAGGAGTAAATATATCGGCCAGTGTAAAA
>JABUQX010130635.1:0-21296 GCA_015478945.1 Trachelipus rathkii
CCTCTTCGTCTTCCTGGTGACTTCTTCTCACAGCCCTCCTCCCTCCTGCCAGCCGAATCTGCTTGCTTATTCACCCTGCTTGAGGCGCTGTGCCGTCGTGGAGACCATAACCCTTCGTCCACACTAAGGTATTCCTATATCCCTAAGGGACCTTCCTGCATTCATGTCTCTGTTCCTGACATGGACTCCCACCGCAACTGCTCCAACCTAAGCACGATGGACCTTTTCCAGTGATACTTAGGAAAAGGAGAAATTCTTCACGATACAGCGTCCCACACGTACAGAAGTCGTTTCAATCGACCGCCCTTAAGCCTGCCTTCTTCGAGGCGAATCCTCTGTTCTCTCGACCCTTGAATAGCTTTTTACCTTTGTTTTCAATTCCTCTCCTCCTGAACTTTGTTCTTTTAACGTCTCTATCTCTCCTCCCTGCATCTCTTCCTTCCTCCTTCTCCTCCTCCTCTCCCTTTCCTGATCCTTTCTTATCCTCCTCCTCCCCCTCCTCTTCCTCCTCACAACAGCAATCTCAACACGACCGGCTCAGACTCCACCAGCACGGTCATCGTCATCCTTGCCTCTCCCTCCACTCCGGCTCAGGGATTCTTCACCTCCAGCTCCACCTCGGGCTACCCAAGCAGACGTTCCGACTCGCCCGATCACCAGCTCTCAATCTGGGAATTCTGTCCAGACTCCATCCCAACCGCTTACTAGAATATCGAGCAGGGGTAGGCACATTCGATGGCCGGCGCGCTATTTGGAATAGTTTCGTGCCTTCAGCACTGCAGGGGAGTATCTGTGGTGATGAGGTCAGGTCAATTTTACCAACATAGCGTGCCAATGCAAAAGCGTAGTTTTTTAAACGAACTCTTTTCTCACTATGGCAAATCTGGCAATATTCTCAAAGTGCGTCCTCATCTCATTCAAGCGCCATTTTTCGCATGGTTGGAACCGTTTGACAAGCTCTATAAGCCTTTTATTAAGTATTTAATTATGATTATCTAAAGCTTATTAAAGCAGGTGAATTACTTCTTTATGCCATGGTTACTAGGGTCCGTATTTTTATCAATACAAGTTCAACTTCAAGCAAATCTTTCTCTTAATCCTTTGGTTTGCCCAATAATACCAAACAAGCATCCCGCTAATATATACGGTATATATATATATATATATATATAATATATATATATATATGTTATATATATATATATATATATATATTATATATATATATATATATATATATATATATATATATATATATATAGTATATTTTTATATATATATATATATATATATATATATATATATATATATATATATATATATATGTTATATATATATATATATATATATATATATATATATATATATATAATATATATATATATATATATATATATATACATATATATATATTTATATATATATCAGGGTCTTCACAAATTGGTCAGGGAAAGTCAAGGAAATGTTTTAAGATATGCTGAAAGTCAGGGAAATTTTAAAATTTCAAAACATATGAAAAATGATCCATGGACCAAGTTACATATTTTATATATTTTTTTTCTCTTTATCTATATAATTTTTTTGTGGAATGAGAGATGTATTTGATATGTGAATGAAAAGATGGGCGAGGAACGATATTCCATAAATCTACTTCATCCTGTTTCTTTCTATTTTAGTTCACTGTTACCTACTATTCTTCCTATTCTTTGTCCATAGAGGTTGTTCCAAGCTCATCCTTCCGATTGAAGGTATTGGTATATGGATGTTTTTTAGACTGTACATGACTTAATCTATTTATATATTTTTTTTTTTAGGGTTTATACTTTTTTGGGTTTTTTTTTTTTTTTCTTTGAGGTTTGACGAAGTGATTTTGGATTTTTGTGCAGTTGAAGGTATTTATTGAAAAATTTATAAAATGACTTCAAACAAAAAGATTAACTTTAACGATTAGTGGTTGGACGCCAAGCTGAACCCACAGTTTATCCGGTAGTTGGGTAAAGGACCTGATAATTCCAAGGCATACTGTAAAGTATGTATAAAGATCTTTGATCTATCTAACATGGGACGCCAAACCGTTTTTTCCCATTTAAGAGGGAAAACTCATTTGAATTTAATCAAAACTCAGCAGGACCAACCATCATTGAAAAGTTTTTTGTTATGTGTTCTAATAATACAAATATTAGTGAAAATGTGTGCACTGAAAATTATGCCATTCCATCAACTTCTAATCATACTCAACCAATTGTAAATGAGCCTGAGTGTTCTATTAATAACCAGTCAAAACCAGTTTATCAATCAGTTTCGTTTTGCATTAAAGATGATGTTACAAGATCTGAAATATTATGGGCATTTAAGGTGAATTAAAATTCAAAATATTTTTGGATGGTGATTGTCCTTCTAAAAGACTTGATGAGTTTTTTCTTCTATAGTACCTGGGAATCAATGTTATGAGGAATTGGGGCAAATTATTAAATTAGGACTGATATTTTTGCATGGAAAGGCGACAGAGGAAGGAGAGGGTTTTCTATAAATTAAGCATTTTTAGTGGAGAATCTGAAAGAACATAGTCTGATTTCTCAAAGAACAGTGCACAATGCTATAAGATTTCATGAAAGTATTCATAAAGTTCCTATCACTCAAAAAATGTTGACAAATGTAAGAGCTGCCAATAGGGGATATGAAGAACATCTCAAAGAGTCAAAACAGAACCAAAAAGAAGAAGAGAATAAAAAGGTTGAATAAAGAAAATTATCCATACTGATCAATAAACTTGAAGAGCAGAGAAAGATGTTAAAACTGAAAGCTTTGACCGAAGACGACGCTATAAAATCAAAAATTCAGATATTTGAGAAGAAAAAGTTAACCTAAATCTCCTCATTTAGAATTTTTGTGATCACAGTGGACGTTATTCACCAAGGCTATTAATGTAAGTTTTAAATTTATTTTCTTTTTGTATAAATAAAACTGTTTACTTTTGGAAAAAATAAAAAAGGAGTGCGTTCGACGGCTATGGGAAAGGTATAGGCCGATTACTAAAAAAAAATATATTTTTTTAAATTCATCCATGATGA
Source organism: Trachelipus rathkii (assembly GCA_015478945.1). Taxonomy (NCBI): domain Eukaryota; kingdom Metazoa; phylum Arthropoda; class Malacostraca; order Isopoda; family Trachelipodidae; genus Trachelipus; species Trachelipus rathkii. The sequence goes on from JABUQX010130635.1 coordinate 3,072, forward strand.
TGAACAATTTCTAAAGTAAATTTTCAATATTTTAATGTATGAACTGAGTAAATAGGCTGCAATAATGATTAATAGATATTTTATACGCCAAAAATAACGAACACGCTGGTCAGGGAAAATCAGCGGAATTCAAATTTTCAGTGTGAACCCTGCATAAAAATTTAAAAAAATAAATACAGCAGCATAAGAGCAGAGTATATATATATATATATATATATATATATATATAGCATCGATATATATGAGGGATAGAAGTTAGTTGTGCAGGTATATATATATATATATATATATATATATATATATATATATATATATATATATATATATATATATATATATATATATATATATATATATATATATATATATATATATAAAGAAATAATAAGTGAAACCTTATGATAACCACTACTTAATAATAAATATATATAGTAGCTTTAAAACTTACTGTAATCAATGAATATTAAAAGATATTTAAATTGAATTCAATGACAAAGTTTCGATCAACTTAAAACAAATTGTCAGTAATAAATTCGTAAATGACCATTAATAAAGTCAAAGTTCAAATAAACACTTATTATTTGAATATTTATTGTATTTAATTTTATTTTTTTCAGTTATTTGAATATTAAACAAATCAATATTAAATTAAATTATCAATTATTTCTAAGTTTTAATTTGATATTTGAAAATAATGATACTAATACATATTGATGCTATTTGTGATATTCAGTATTCAAAATTATTCAAATAGTTCTCTATTACTGACAAATACAGATTTAATTTTAATGTCCTTTTGATTCAATCAGTTTGCACAACTCAAAGAATCATTCCAAATGGTAGTTTTAAAAAATGAATCATTTTTATTATATGTTTCAATTAAATATTTTATTACATTAACGCCAAAACAAATGGCTAACAGCTCGATTTGACAACTTGAATAATTTTTACTCTTCAGACTAATTCTTGACTTGGCATATATAAATTTAGAGTTATGATTATTAATAAGATAACATACTATTCCATTCCGAACCTTGCTAGCATCACAAAATACATGTAATACATACCGATCAAAATCAGTTTCAGACTCGGTAAATGTCATTCTAGGAAACGTTAGGTTTTTAACTTGAGAGAAAACTTTACAGATCACTCCCCACTCTTTCATTAATTTTTTGGGAGGATTTCATCCCATTAAGCATTTTCACCTACCAGATTTTGCATTAAGAGCTTAAGTTGGAAAGCCAAATGAGCATTAAAGCCTACAGGATCAAATATGCGTTGAATAACACTCAAAATCTCCCTTCTAGTTTGACACTTATTATCTAAGTCACTTTCCTTTATGGATATTAAATCCTTTCCTATTCCACCAGTAACCTAGTAGTTTAGTGAAAAGAGGATTTTCAGAAGAGAGCAGACCTTAGTTTTTAAACATTAATTCTGCTTCTGGAGAGTTGGAAGCCCATTCATAAAGGTGATGGCCATAAGGCTCAAGATTAGGGATGGGCCGGATAGTGAATTAGCCGGATACCGGATATCCGGCTGGAAGTTAAACCGGATACGGATATCCGGATACCGGATATCCGGCAGTCTGTTATATATACGTCGGTATAGCGGTCAGGAGCTCCACAAATTTTCTGAAAAAATTCTAAGTCCAACATCAATATATCGATATGTATATATAGGTCTATATATTACTATTATATTACGTATATTATATTATATATTATAATATTATATTATATATTATAATTAATATTATATATACATATCGATTTATTGATTTTGGACAGAATTTTTTCAGAAAATATGTGGAGTCCTGTGCTATACCTTTACCCTGGTATATATATATATATATATATATATATATATATATATATATACAGAGTGTTAGTTTTTATATATATTTATTTATATGTTCAGTATGTATATACAAATATATATATATATTTGTGTTATATATATATATACATATATATATATATATATATATATATATATATATATATATATATATATATATATATATATATATATATATATATATATATATATATATATATATTTATAATATATATATACTGTAGGTTGTCTCAACGAGTTATGTTACAGCGGTGTATCACCGTACGGGATGTTTAAGTATGAAAATGTGTAGGAATATAAGTTCGATTATTTAATTCATTAAGGAGGATGGTATATGTTACGTTTGTGTCTGCGCACACATAATACGAAAACCGAGCACAAACATGTGAATGTCGAATGGGATGATATATTTTTTATGGCTTCTGTGAAATGCACATAAAAAATGAGGTGGGCTCTTCCTCTCGACATTTTTTGATACGGTTCTTCGTTTCCACGCGATGTACCCATAACTCTTCAATGTTACCAACAATAGTTTTAAACGTGAATGTGAGAAGGTTGAAGAAAACAATGGTATTCAAGATAGTTCATAATATCGAAACATGTAATGTAATAACGTTGTTAATGGTATCATAACAAATTTACACCTATGAATCTTATCCACAACATGCAAGAAGAATGTCAGGTCGTTTCAACTTGTACATACAGTATTTACAAATGTTGTTTGAAGACGCTTCCATCCACGCGAATACATGCCTCAGCCTTCTGGTGCCAGGTTTCATTGCATGCCAATGTCAGTGACGCCGGGTTGATTCCTCTACATGCGTTGGTTATTCGACGGCGAACATCATCGGGCGAGGAGGTTACTGGGTCATTAAACCCAGCGTACACGGTATGTTTGAGATACCCCCACAGAAAGTAGTCCAGTAGTGTTAAGTCGGGTGAACGCGCAGGCCATGGAAATGGACCAGATCTTCCGATCCATCTTCCCCGAAAGGTTCTGTCGAGGTAGGTCGTCACTATAGCTGCATTATGTGCTGGGCACCCATCATGTTAGTAATATATTCTTCGTTATGTTCTTAAAGGTATATCACTCAGGAGGTCAACAAGGACGGTCTGCAGGAAATGGAGGTAACGCTGTCCTGTCAAATTTCCCTCGAAGAACTAAGGCCCGATAATCCTACTATTGAGTATACCACACCAAACGTTGACTGAGTATGAGACCTGGTGATGACAATGTTAGACGGGGGTTTGTTTCCGCCCAATGTCTGAAGTTCCACCTGTTATACATACCATTATTGGAGCGAGATTCATCGGTCCATAAGATATTTTCCAATAAGTCCGGTACATTCATTAGAAGGCAATCAATAGCAGCTAGGAATCCCAGCCGCCCTTTTTGGTCTCCACGATGCAAACCATGCACAATGTATGGCCTATATGGATACATGTTGTATGCAACACGAATCCGTCGTATGGTTTCCTTCGATATTCCTAAGACCGAACTAGTCTGCCGTAATGAGGACGTTGGATTTTAATGGATGTATAGCAGAACGTCCAGTTCGACGTCATGTACGGACACGACCCCCCCTCCCGTATGTGATGAGGGGGTTGAACTATCGACCCTGTACCTTGAAACCGTCTGTAAACTCTATGGAATGCCATGTGGCTCGGCGGCCGTCGATGTGGATAACGTTGTCCATATTCTGCAGCAGCTCTGCGAGCATTCCTGTTTTGCGTAATGTACACCTTCAACATGTCACGCTTTTCGTCCTGCGTATACTGGTCACGTGGCATGTTCCAAATGTTTGACTCAGACTAAACAAACCATTCTGAAGTTATACGTTTCCCTACACTTTATTACGCATAATTCATAGGTTATGACATAACCTCCATATGATAGCTGTTGGTTGTACGCATTCACATGGCCGTATTTATTAGGCTACATAGTACATATCAATGTAATCTAAAAGGTATGATTATGTATTTTAATCTAATTCCTTGTTAGCTGCATCGATATTTTTAAATACTATTGGATATGCCTATTGTATTGAACCTAATTATTTCATCATATTGACACGTTTCAGCTTTTGTAGGCAATATGATGTCTACGGATGACGTCTAGTGGTTTATGATTGTGTGGAAACGAACAACCGTATCCTAATGTCGAGAGTGAGAGCCCACCTCATTATGTGCATTTCACAGAAGCTAATGAAAAATATATCATCCCATTAGACATACTCCTGCATGTTTGGTGCGGTTTTCGTATTGCGCGTGCGCAGACACCAACGTAACATATCCCATCATCCTCTTTAATGAATTAAATATTCGAACTTATATATTCTTACACATTTTCATGCTTAAACATCCCGTACGGTGATACACCGCTGTAACATAACTCGTGAGACACCCTGTATATATATATATATGGTTATGACTAAAAAGAGTTGGAAAGAGTTATATATATATATATATATATATATATATATATATATATATATATATATATATATATATATATATATATATATATATATATATATATATATATATATATAATATCAGAGGTGGTTCCGCAATTTAAGTCCGCACTCCGCAATTGCGGAATACCGTACCAAATCATGCAATTGCATCATGATAATTTGAAAAATGTTGTGGAATTGCAGTTAGCGGAATGCCTATATCATTCCGCAATTTAATTCCGCAATTCTGCAATTAGAGGACTACCAAAAAAAATTGTGGAATTTCAGTGGAATGCTAAAATTTATAGTCCACAAATTTTTACACGTTGGCCATCTCTCGTAACACCGAAAAATCGGTATTTTTTGCATTCAGTATTTTATTAAAGTTTTTTTGTAAATAAGTAATAATTAACAAAACTTAAAGGCTTAAAATGCAGAATATTTTGTTTTTACTAACAATTTATTCTTTTTACTTTTATAACGTAAAAAATTTTAAGCTTAAGTTATAATGAATATAATTTATAAAACGTGTCGCCACCAAATTTCAGATAAAATGTATTGTACAGTAGTAAACATAAATGATGAATAAAATAATATAACATTGGTATTCAACATCGAAAGTCTAAAAAATATATATATATATATATATATATATATATATATATATATATATATATATATATATATATATATATATATATATATATATATATATATATATATATATATATGTATATATATATATATATATATATATATATATATATATATATATATATATATATATATATATATATATATATATATATATATATATTTATATATATACTGTATATATATATATATATATATATATATATATATATATATATATATATATATAGTTGAAAGAGCAGTTAGTTATAGTTAGTGTATATATATATATATATATATATATGATATATATATATATATATATATAATTTTTAAAATTATTTTGAATATTTCCCACAACGAGGAAGAACCTACTAAGGAAGTAACTATCCGGTTATCCGGCCGGATAACAATGATATCCGGCCGGATATGTAGTCAAAATGGATACCGGATAGTTTACAGCCGATTCATCCGGCCCATGGCCATACTACTCAAGATAATTAATTGCAGTTTCGACATATGACTTAATGGTTTCAAAACTATCATTATTTACTGTAAGGCTATCCGTATATAAATGATTGGGAAACTAATTCCTTTGATTCTAAAATTGTTTTAATTGACTTGTAAAAGAAATGAACTAATTTTATTACCAAATGTTACTCTATTATACCTAAGACACATCAAATTACTTTTAGCTAAAGGTTTTGATAAGACCCTAATCCATAACAATTTATGAGCATCTTTGTTCTTTTCTTTAGTAACATTAAATTTTTTTTTCCCATGTCAGCAATGGTTAAGTACTTGCTGTGTCTTATAAGTATAAACAGCCTTGCAAGATGATCCAACAAGGATGGACAATTTTCAGTTACGTCATTTAAAGTTTTATCATCGTCATACTTTTTACCAGATGAATCCACCACAATTCTAATTTCAATAGTTTGAACATTATTTCTAATTACATCAAAATGAGAAAGAAAATAGTCCTTTTTATGATCTATTTTATCCATAGGAATCTCATAAAGGATCCCTTCATATAACTGTAAATCAAAAATATTCTGATTGTCATTTAATAAATTACTTTTTAATTTCCTAACAAGAGAATTAAGCCTGGCATAAGCATAATCAAAATTAGGGGTTAAATCATTTATATCATGATTAGGTTTCCAGAGAATCTGTATTGATATACTTTCTTCACTTAACTGAATAGTGTCTTTAAATTTTTTTTATTATTATTTGCTCATTAGTGGTAAATTTTTCATCTTTAAATAATCCTAAATTTGCCAAGGTACTAAATTGACCTATAGTCTCAGCTAGTTTATTACCATTTTCATTGATAGTAGCTGCACAACATACTGTAAATAAACTTAAGGCTGTATCATATGTGACATGATAATCTGAGGGAATACCTTGCAAAATGACACCATACCTAGATTTGTAAGCCATAGCATTATTAATTTTAATAATTTCTAAATTTAATTCTTTAATGATAGGGGCTCCTAAAATTACTTTAAAATCAGTTACTTCGGAATCATAACTCTGCTAATTTAAAGCCATTACGTTCAAGGAAGTAACTAGTTTTGACACTTCCTTAATTTTAAAACTTATTGGAATTTTATCTACAACTAGAGCTTCAATAGGATATTCAACATTTTTAATAAAAAATTATGTTATTTCAAATCTTAGCTTTGAAGATTGAGCATTAAAACCACTAATTGTTAAGGTTTCCTCAATGACCATGGTGGAAATACCCAGAGACTACTATATCCTTAACAATGTAATTGTTCTGACTCGCAGAGTTCATAAGTATTCTAACCTTTTATTCATAATCATCAAAATTTGTTACAACAGGCAAAAGTAATGATGGGAGGATTGGATTACCTCCAATAGAAGTAATATCACACCCTAAACTTGTTTTGTAATTACCTTTACTATTATCTTTTAATTTGGGATCTTTTATTTTACTTTTACCTTCTGAGAGTTTTTTTAGCAGGGAAAATATAAATGATTTCTTTTACCACAATTTTTACATGAATCTATAGATACTGTACAACTGTTTTCATCATGATTTTTACCAGTACATCTTATACAAAACCCCAATTCTTTTATACGTTCCCACTTCTCTTTGTTAGTTGTATACTTAGAACACATAGAAATAATATGTCCATTTTGAGAACATATTTACATGTCATAATAGTAGAAGCCATAACTACTGAGGTTTTAGATTTTATTCTTTCATAAAAGATTTTACCTGAACCTGTGTCATTCTCTGATTGAGATTTTATTTTTACATTTTTATTATTTACAGATTCACTTTTTTAGTGAAAGAGTATTAAAATTTAAAGGTCTTGATTTAACACCTTGATCGTTTAAAGTTTGAGTAGCCTCAGTGACTCCATTTCTAAAATCATCAAAGGGTTGATACAATTTATACCCACAAGTATGCAAATACTCTCTTAATTCTATATCTAAAGCATTATAATAGATATATAATTGAATATCATCAATGGTTAGTTGATTATTTTTAAATAAGTTAGTTAACATTGGCATTCACATTACCTTGAAAGTCATTTAAACTATTAACATCTTTAGAAGCATTTTTACAAGTTAATAATTTTTTTGATTAATGAAAATTTAATTTGACTTGGAAAAGCATAGAGATCTTTTAATTGCTCCCAAGCCTCATTATAGGCTGTATCTGATTCTTGTATGCAATTTATTTGAACAGCTGGATTTTCTTTTAAGTGCTATTTTAAATAAGTAAGTTTTTCATGATTTGACAATCTTAAATTATCATAAATATTAATAAATATTAATTAATTAATTAAATGTTAATAAATATTAATTAATTAACTTTCTTTAAACACAAGATTATCCATAAGTATACTAGAGTTGGTGTAGGTAGAGATGGTTTTTAGGTGAAAAGTAGGATTGATTTTGTGTTGGTGAAGATGGAGATGTTGAAGTATGTGTTGGATGTTAAATTAGTGAGAGGATTAGGAATGGGATTATCGGATCATTAAGTTGTTCTATGTAAAATTAAGTTAGTGGGAGCTTGGATGGAGAGGAAGGTGATACGGAAAGAAGTGGGTAGAATTAGGAGTGAGAAGTTAAGTGAACAAGGTAATAAGGATAAGTATCTAAGAGCACTCGCAAGTAAATCAGTTGAATGTGAACAAGCTGAAACTGAACAAATCTGGGAGCAAATGAAGGAAGCAGTTGTTAGTAGTTCAAAGGAAGTATGTGGATGTGCTAAAGTAGGAAGTAAGAATGTTAACAGTGAGTGGTGGAATGAAGAGGTGATGCAAGCGGTTAAAAGTAAAAAGAAGCGTGGTTGAATGTACTAAAGGCCAATGATGAAGTTTCAAAAGAAAGATGTTTGGAATTATATAAGGAGGAAAAAAGAATTACTAAAAGGTGCATACGTAGGAGAAAAGAAGAGGTAAATGAACAGTTTGGAAGGAGGATGAATGGGGACTTAATAGGGAATAGGAAGCTCTTCTGGAAGGAAGTGCGAAAGGTTAAGAATGAGAATAAGGGGAACCTGCTTAGAATAATGAATATGGATGGTGCTTTTGTAGCTGATGAAATGGATGCAGGAGTGTGGAAAGAACACTTTGAAAATCTGCATAACATTGGCAATAATGAAGAGGTGATAGTGAATGTGTGTGGGTTTAATAGTGCAAGAAGGAATAGGTATTTTGGGGATGAGGTCATTAGCAAGGAAGAGGTAATGGGTAAAGTGAGAAAGTTGAAGAATGGTAAATCTGCAGATATAGATGAAATTACTGGCGAAATGATCAAGAACGGAGGCGAGATGGTGATTGATTGAATTTGGAAGTTGTGTAATAAAGCGTTTATGGAGGATATAGTTCCGAGGGATTGGAGGAGAGCAGTATAGTACCCTTATATAAGGGTAAGGGAGATAAGGGGAACTGTAGGAATTATAGGGAAAATTAGTTTATTGAGTGTTGTAGGGAAGTTATATGCTGGTATTTTAGTCGAAAGAGTGCGTCGAGTGACTGAAGGACTGATTGGTGAAGAACAAGGTGCGTTTAGGAGTGGTAGATCAAATCTTTACATTGAAACAAATGACTGAGAAAATGAGGGAGAAGAAGAAATAAATTGTATTTAGGTTTTATGGATTTGCAACAGGCGTATGATAGATTAATAGGGAAGCTCTATGTTAGGTGTTAGTGATGCATGGTGTTGGTGGTAAGCTTCTGAATGGAATCAAAAGTATGTATGACGATAGTGAAGCATGTGTAAGAATAGAGTCGAAAGTGATTGGTTTAATATTAATAGTGGAGTGAGGCAGGAATGTATTATGTCTCCTTGGTTATGTATGGATGGGGTTATGAAAGAATTAGAGATGGGGGTGCCAGGGGATGGTGTTAGAATGATGGAGAATGGAGGTGAGTGGAGGGTGCCCTACCTATTATATGCTGATGATTTGGTTTTATGTGGTGAATCTGAAGAGAGTTTGAGAGGATTGGTAGAGAGATTTGGCAGGGTGTGTAAAAGGAGGGGTTTGAAAGTAAACGTAGATAAAAGTAGTTATGGTTGTGAGTGAGGACAGTCCTCGGTGTGAAGTTATGTTAGATGGTGAGCAGCTGGAACAAGTGTCTGAGTTTAAATATTTAGGATATATGTTGGATGAAAAGGGAACAGATGATGCAGAATGTAGTAGGAAAGTTGTGAATGGTCGGAAGGGCTGATGCAATTAAATCGTTGGTGGATGTAAAGGGACTAAGTCTTGAGTGCGCTAGGGTCTTACATGAGGGTATGTTCTTACCTGTGTTAATGTATAGTAGTGAGACTATGGTCTGGAATAAGAGGTATAGATCTAAAGTTCAGCGTGTTCAGATGGACAATCTTAGGGGCGTGTTAGGTGTGAAAAGAATTGATAAAATGAGGAATGAACGTTATTAGAATGTGTGGTGTGAAGAAAGGGGTAAATGAGAGAATAAATGAAAGTACGTTGAGATGGTTTGGTCATGTGGAAAGGATGAATGATAGTCGGTTGGTTAAGCGGATGTATAGTGGTGAGAGTGTTGGGAATCGACCGGCTGGGAGACCGAAGAAAAGTGGATTGAGTCAGTAAACGATGTCTGAAGGAGAGAAATGAGTTTGGCAAAGGCGAGAATAAAGGTGCATAATAGGAGTGAATGGAGGGGTTTTGTGAGGGGGTATGGTTGTGGCCCACCTGGGCCAGGGGATGAACCCTACACTTGACGATATGCCATTGTGAGGGGCCGTCGCTGTCCCGTGAAGCTCTCGGTTGGATTTTCTGACTGCGACGAGTTCTCACTAATAGGTATATAGAGGGGGCGGTAAGGCTGTGCTTTCTTTCGACTTGTGTCATATTCTTCTACTACTTTTCTTTTCCGATGCATGTCACGCACCTTACCCCCAGTCTTGGGGAGGAAGAAGGAAGATAATAATAATAATAATAATAATAATAATAATAATAATAATAATAATAATAATAATAACTCTAATCCCGGTTTTTTTCCGGATTAATTTCTATCAACTTGGAGAATTTTCGGATCATTTGGCAACAACTTGGTAAGATTGCGGGGTTTGGAATAGTTCGGTAGTCCATTTTTCGTGATCTGGCAACATTTTTGGTATTATGACGTGTAAGGGATTTATTCCGGCGCTTGCCAGAAAATAGTAACAAATGTTTGTGCCTAGCTAGCAACCGAAAGTTTTGTAAAAAAAATCTTTTAATTTAGTGTTTGTGTGTTTTATTTTTTAAAAAATAATATTTCTCAGCCTGCTAGGTTTTATTTTTAAAAAACTGTTAGAATATTTCTCTGCCTGCCATGTTTCGGTAAATATTTAGCTCATTTTCAGTGAAAATTGTTAAATGCAGCCTACAAAACTGATTCATTTTCCAATTTCGGCCTGCATTGTTCAAACATTCATTTATAAATTTATTTTAGGCTCATTAAATAACAAGTTATTTGCAGTGTTCGTAGGATAAGTCGGTATATTGCTGATTAGGAATACATATATTATTACAAAAGGTAAGCTTTAGTTAGACTAAATTGGCCCCTATCATTACAGAGTTAGGCCCAGCATTATCTTGCTACTAGCTAGTATCAAGATAATGCTGGCCTAACTCTTTGTAATGATAGGGGCCAATTTAGTCTAACTAAAGCTTACCCTTTGTAATAATATACGTATTCCTAATCAGCAATAAACCGACTTATTTGCAGTGTCTAAAGCAGTCTCTCTCTCTCTCTCTCTCTCTCTCTCTCTCTCTCTCTCTCTCTCTCTCTCTCTATATATATATATATATATATATATATATATATATATATATATATATATATATATATATATATATATAATATATATTATATATATATTATATATTATATATATATATAATATATATGGTAAAGGTATAGGTATAAGCACAGGACCACATATTTTCTAAAAAAAATCAAAAAGTCAAAATCAATATATATATATAATATATCTATATATATTATATATATATATATATATAATATATATATATATATATAATATATAATATTATATATATATATATATATATTATAATAAATACTATATATATATATAAGGACTTGCCTTTAAAAGGAAGTTAACTGGTATATTTCGAATGAATAATGTAATCAATTTTTTTTTATTTCAAGGCAATAGTGCGTCAAGGTTGCCAATAATTTTTTTTTATTTTAAACTAAAGGAATCCAATATTAAATCGAAAGAGGAAAGAGTCAGGTCTCTGCCCAGCGGTGACCACGGGCGGCGAACTTTGTCCCAGCTCTCTGTCCCTCCGTCGCTCGAACCTCTTAAAACACAAAAATAAAAATTTTTTAAAAAAATTCATATATAATAATGATAAAAAATAACTTTGTGATAACTCTCAGCGATTTTCCTATTGGAGTTTTTAGCTACACGTGGGACACTGCAGGGCTCGCAGAGCAGAGTTCTGGTCGATTTTTCATATCATGTCTCTTTATTAACTTCTTTTTAAAGGACAAGTGCATAAAAAAAAATTTAAAATTTTAAAAAAAATTAATATATAAAAATTAACATGATAAAAAATAAGCAACTTGTGGTAACTTTTGCGATCTTTCAATTGGAGTTTTAGGCTAACACGTGACACTGCAGGCTGCACGAAAGCAAAGTTCTGCGATTTTCGATATCATGTCTTTTTGTAATTCCTATTAAAGGAAATTGCATAAAAAAAAATAAAAAAAAAATTACAAAAATTAATATATAAAATTAACATGATACAAAAAAGCCTTGTGGTAACTTTTGCGATCTTTCATTGGAGTTTAAGGTAACACGTCACAGTGTATGGCTAGACGAGCAGGATTTTGGGATTTTCGATATAATGTCACTTTATGTAACTTCCTTTTAAAGGAAAAAGTGCATAAAAAAAAAAAAAAATTTAAATTAATATATAAAAATTAACAATAAAAAAAAGCAACATGTGTAACTCCCGCGATCTTTCTATTAAATTTTTAGCTAACACGTGATACTGCAAGCTGCAAGAGCAGAGTTCTGCGATTTTCGATATAATGTCTCTTTATGTAACTTTTTTAAAGACAAGTGCAATATCTATATTATATATATAATATACTAATATATATATATAATATATAATATATATATATATATATATATATATTATATATACTATATATATCTACATTATATATACTATATATATATATATATTTATATATATATATATATGGGTCAGGCGGGGTGACCGGGCCACTCTTTTAGAGGGGTGATTCAGTCAACCCCTAAATAAAATAAAAAATAAAAAAAATAAAAAATTTTTTCACTCATTTATAGCCACGCTGTAGTATAGCTACTACAAGTTTTATTTAGATCATCATTAATTCTAGAGAGTTTTTATATTTTTACAAAATATAATAAATAAGGGTACAATTAAAAATGTGAGTTTTTTTTAACTTTGTTATAAATGCAAAATTGTGGATGGATTTTAATTATTTGTTCAGTGTATTCACTCGAGTATGTTTAGCTTTAAACTGGCAAGTAAATTTTTGTTCCAAACCGTATTAGTGCTAATCACGGGGCCTAACTTGGTTCGATTCACCCACCTTAAAAATTGATGATGGGGTGCATTGGGCCACCATCATCTGTTTTTTCGTATTTTTACGTATTATTATTGAATTTTTATTACTATATATTAATTTTAAATATATAATAGTTACTTTATATTCAAGTGAAAATTAATAAAAAATGAAATTTATATAACAAATACGAATTCCAAAAAGTGTCAATTTTTTGAGGCGGAGAGGGTGAATGACCACCTTAATTTTTATTATTTTATGTACGCTCATTGACATTTTTTATTACAGTTTATTACTAAGGTTTAATTGTTAAGACAACTTATTCTAAGTCACCGAACATCTATAGTTGATTCTGTATCTAATACCGAAATTTAAACAGATGGTCCGATTCCCCCCTCAATGGTGGTCCGATTCACCCCTCAAGGTCAGGCTGAATGAGCTTATTTAAACTTTAATGAAACTATTATTATAGATTAATTTTTTTTTGTGTGTGCTTATTACCTACTATATGGCCTTGATTTTTTAGAAAAAAAAAATTAAGAAAAGTGCATTAGGGGAAGTCGGGAGACGCCTTATCACATAAAGTGGGTATAATATATATGTTATACTATACTATATATATTATAATATATATATATAATATAATATATATATATATATATATATAATATATATATATATAGTATATATATATTATATATATTATTATACTATAATAGTAGTGTATATATATAGGCGTTCAGGCGGGGTCGACGGGCCACTCTTTTAGAGGGGTTTCAGTCCACTCTAAATAAATAAAAAATAAAAAAAAATAAAAAAAAAATTTTTCACACCAGCATTTTTCAAAAAATTACTATTAGTAGCTACTACAAGTTTATTAGATCATCATTAATTCTAGAGAGTTTTCTTATATTTTTAAAAAATATAATAAATAAGGGTACAAATGCCTTCAATAGAATTTCACTTTTTTAAACAATGTGAGTTTTTTTAATTTGGTTATAAAAATGAAAAATTGGTGGATGGATCTTTAATATTTGTTCAGTGTATTCACTCGAGTATGTTGGCTTTAAACTGGCAAGTAAATTTTTGTTCCCAAACAGTATTAGTGGCTAAATCACGGGGCCTAATTTGGTCCGATTCACCCACCGTAAAAATTGATGATGGGGTGAATCGACCACCATTGTTTTTTCGTATTTTACGTATTATATTATTGCCATTTTTATTATGTATAATTATTTAAATATAATAAAGTTACTTATATTAAGTGAAAATTAACATAAAAAATGAATTTATATAAAAAATCACGAATTCCCAAAAAGTTCAATTTTTGAGCGGAGAGGGGGGAATCGGACCACCTTATTTTATTAATTCTTATGTACGCTATTGACAATTTTTATTACTTATACTAAATTTTTAATATGAATAAACAATTATTATAAGTAAAAATTAAAATATAAATTGAATTATATGTAAAGAAAATTTAAAGGATGGTGTCGATTGACCCTCCCACGGTCAGAGCTGAAAGCTATTCACGTCGTATTGTATGGGCACCCACATGGGTATTGATTCTAGGACAGTATGGTCAAAATGGTGTCATCTGTTCATCCATATCTCTGTGTAAAAAAACAAGGAAAAGTAACAATATGTTAATGCTCTTGAAACTTGGTCTGATTCCTATCCCCGCGTAAAAATTGAAATGATGGGGTGAATCGAACCACCATTGTTTTATGTATTTTACGTATTATTATTGGAAATTTTTATTAATATAATTATTTAAATATAATTTTTTTTTTTTTTTTTTTTTTTTAATAATATAATATACTTCTTATGCCCTCAATAGAATTTCACTTTTTAAAAGTGTGTGAATTTTCTTAACATTTTTAATATAAATGAAAATGTGTGCGATGGATTTATTATTTTGTTTCATGTATCACTTCGAGTATGTTTGTTAACTGGCAAAGTAATTTTGTTCCAACAGGTATTAGTGCTAAATCACGGGCCTAACTTGGTCTGATTCACCCCTCCAAGGACCGTAAAATTGATAGGATGGGTGAATCGGACCAACATTGTTTTTTCGTATTTTACGTATTATTTTGACATTTTGTTTATTAGTATATTAATTTAAATATAACTAGTTCTAATATAATAATAGTCTTTATTAGTGAAAAATTAAATAAAAAATGAATTTATATATTAAAATACGAGATTACTGTCCAAAAGTGGTCAAATTTTTGAGTTGCTCGGAGAGGGGTGAAGTCGGGACCACTTATTTTATTATTTATGTATGGCTTTGCATTTTATTTATTACTTATTACTAATTTTAATATGATAAACAATTAAGAAATTTACTAACTTAAAATATAAAATTGAATTTATATGTAAGAGGAATTTAAAACAGATGGTCCGATTCACCCTTCAATGTGGTGGTCCGATTCACCCCTCAAGGTCAGGCTGAATGAGCTTTATTTTTCCGGGTTAATTGGTATTTGGCTCCCAAGGTATTGGCCAATGTGTCAATACTGTTCAGTCTTTATGTGTATAAAAAAAAAAAAAAAAACAGTTACAATATGGTAATGCTTCTTGAAACTTCCACTTAAGAAGTTCTATAAATATAAAGTATAGGTGGTCTTTCTTACATAATATCTTTTAAATAGGAAGTATTGGTATTTGCTGAAATTCAAGTATTGGTTAATAGTTTGGCGTAAGCAAATCCATGAGAGTATTGGTTGGCAAGGATTCAGTTCTGGCACATCACTAAATATATATTATATATATATATATATATTATATTATATATATATATATATATATAATATATATATAATTATATCATATAATATATAATATATATATATATATATATTATTAATGTATATATATATATAATATATCATATTGTTTTATATTCAAAAAAATTAATTTTTATACAAAAAGATAAACTATTAATTATAAACCCACTGTTTCAGATCGCAATGAATCACTGTCACAATTATCTTCGATGAGAAGACCAGTAGTGTCAATATTTATGGCTATGTTGAAAATACTCATGGAATTAATAATAAAAGTAAGTAATTTTTTTTTAAGTTAGAAGATAACAATCTGATTTCTAGCTGATATATAGCCTTCAAACCTCAATCCCGCTTGCAGAGATTATGCTCGCGCGGACAGTAAATGCCCCGGCTCATTTCGACCTTCGCGCCTGTCTATCACACACCTTTCCTTTTGCGTCCCGCACCTCAGGTACGAACTGCAACAAGCCCTCACATTTCTTCTTCAAACATCGTTTACTGACTCAATCCACTTTTTCTTCGGTCTCCCAGCTGGTCGGTCTCCCCAAACACAACTCGCCACCTTATATCAATCGCGCCTTTAACTCATGCACCGCGACTATCATGTACTTTTCCAGTTTATCAAAACGACCAATACAATACTCACACTAACAATACTTTCATTTATTCTACCCGTCAGTTTCAACGCGGTCATCGGCTCGCCATCTTCCACACCTCACACCTCTTCTAATATATTCATTCCTCTCTTTATCAATTCCTTCTCAACACCTACACACCCCTAGATTCCATCTAAACAATTGGGGGAACTTTAGTATCCTATACTTCTTGATTGAAGACACGTCTTGTCAAAAGTATTTGAAATGTCAACCTCTATTATCAAGACGGAGCCTCTCGCGATAATAAAACCCTAGCACACTCTAAGATTTAGTCTCTTTCCTTTTACATTCACCAACGAGTTAATTGCACCAGCCACCTCCTGCCATACACAACTTTCCTACTACAACTCTGCATTCGCCCGCGCCCTTTCTCATACCAAATGCCTGAAACCCTAAAGTTTTTTAACACTCAGACACTTCGTTCAGCTGATCAGACACACCAATACAATACTTCACACTGAAAAAAGGGAATGACGCTCACCTACAATTATCATATATACTTAATCTTATCGCACGTTTACTTTCAAAGCCCTCCTTTTACATCACCACCTCGTGCCAAATCTCTCTAACCAATCCTCTCAAAACTTTCTTCAGATTCGCCCACAGCAGAAAACCAGAAGAACTCTTCTTTAATGGGAGAATTATCTTCTGTGTGGGGCTTGCCTCCCTCCCTCCCTGGCATCTTGGTTGATACAACTTTTAATACCAGGCCGTTCGTGATCACCGTCAAATTTACGAAATGAAGATTCTACCTGCTTTTTTCTTTCCCGATGCCGTCTGCGCACCTTACTTTGGCCATTCTGGAAAATATAGGAAGATGAAGAAGAAGAAGATATTATATATTATATATATATATATATATTATATTATATATACTATATGTATATATAATATAATATATATATTATATATATATATAATATAATATATAGTATATATATAATGTTTCTATAGTTTCTGTTATCGATATCTCTCCCAAAAGCGGATGGTGTGTATGTGTGTGTTCGTAAGGACGTTGTTTCTTCTCTCTCATGTATCATATTCACTATTTGAAGGAACGTAAGCGAAGTTGTGAGTTCTATATTATACCAAATTGAGTACAGAAACATTTAAATGGCAGTCATTGTGTGTGGGACCTGAAGATCACTGGACTATTAACAGGCATGGAACAGGGATACACAAAATTTCCGCTGCTTCCTTCTGCAAATTGGTACATGCCGCGGCAGAAAAAATCACTACGTTCGAAAAAAGTTGCCTCAAAGACATGATTTCAATCTTGGAGATAAAGAAAAATCATAGAACCTTTTCTTAATTCCAGTTCATCATTTTATACCGTTTCACATTAAACTTGTTTTGATGAAAATATTTGTAAAGCTCTTTACAAAGAAAGTGTGGCATTCTCTAACATCTCAGAAACAAATTCACAAATTTAAGTGAGGCAAAGATAAAATGAAGGGGTTTTTATTAGCCCCCAAATTAAAGCAGTCTTCCGAGATTGGAGAGTTCTAAGGAACTGTCAGAAAGGCAGAAAAGCGGCCCTGGCTAGCAATTTCACTCAGTGTGCTCACGGTTCCCTTGGAAAATGAGAAAGCTGAAAACTAGGAATATCTTGTACGTTAAATGGTGAATGCTTTCGTTCATATAGGTTAGCAATATTGGTTTCTTTAAAACTACACTCTATGGACTCGCATCTGGACTTCTCCCCCCCCCCCAAACTTGGCGGAAATTCAGTTGATGCAGCCATGGT
>JABUQX010130636.1:0-17500 GCA_015478945.1 Trachelipus rathkii
GCCACATGGTATACCATAAGTCAGTTTCGGTATGAATTTTATTGATATCAAGATCATAAAACTCTGAAAAAACATTTTACTTTCTCACGCAAACTGCCTACGGGAGCACCTAACATAAGAAACGGATGCAAATGAAAAAGATAAAATGCTGGCACGTTGTTTTCTGAAAATCTAGTCTCTAAAGAGGATGAAAGTGAGTCAAGATAAGGCACAGTAACAGAACGCTTCCAATATTCAGCAGAAGTTTAAGCAGGATGATTTGCTTTATGTTGTTTAGATTGTACTTTCTAGTGGTGCGTTCTACTAAGAACTCAGTAATAATAACATTGGCGGATAAGAGGGATCAGCATATATTTGATCAGCAGTTTTGCATTGGTTTTTAACAACCTTCAAAATTCTTTGGATAAGGTGAGTAATGCTTAAGGTAAATATTTTTTGTTTTGAATAATGTTAACCACTCTAGTTCAACTAAAGCAAAATATTTGTTATTTTTTTAAGAGGTAATAATGAAATTGGTCTTGTTGCCGAACAAATAATAGAAAAGCTGATTTTTCTTGTTTGATTGTTGCCTTCAACTATTTTTAGCAGATTTGTATGGAAAATAGCAATACTATATGATATTTTTGAGTTCAACGCGGGTTTTCACAAAGTTTAGGCAAGTTGGGAATGTATTTTTCTTCTCTTGAGTTGGAGTCTCTGAAAAAAGTTTGTCTTTTATTATGGCAATAGATTTCAAATTTCCGGAAAATGTTTAGGTCATTAATGAACAAATTAAGCCAATGGCTTACACAGTGAAAAATATAATCTTTTTTTCATATTTTTCCCGGCAGTTTCTTTTGAAACCCTATGCTCTTATCCTGCCATGCTGCGTGCCTGTCGTACCCTTGAATCCAACGCATAGTCCTCGGCTTCAAACCTTTTCTAAAACAAATCAATCGTTTTGGAAATGGTTCAAGAACTTCAAGAACTTCAAACCCCTAGAATTCTTGCTCGAACAGTCATTTTTCCAAGATCGAAAAACCTTAAGCTATAGATAATTGTTCGTTGCCTGCCAATCCGCAGTTTCATATGTCAATATGGAGTAGAATCAAAAAAAATTTTGGGCAACCGGAGCGATCATGTTTTTTTAGAATATTCCACACAAATTGGGAAATCAGTTATTTTTGAATCATCAGATATGTTTTGAAAGCATTTTTCCGTCGTTGAATATGCTTCTTCAATTCCACATTAGAATGCCTCTATTCGCAAGCTTAATCAGGTCTTTCAAAAATTCCCTCATGCAGGTCTTTACATCTTAAAGGGTAAGTCATGGTTTCCGCAGAAAATTATGGTCTTCTAAAGTTGCTGCTAAATATTTCTTTTATTTTCTGCAGTTTATTTTTTGAGTGTTGTCTGGGCAGCTGAATATCAACGGGTACGCTTTTCGTGATTGATTTAACAGCTTGGCAGCCGCCAAAATGTTAATCAGACAATACTGAGAGTTCAAGCGGAGAATAATGTCAGAAGAAACCAGCTGTATACAAGCACAAAGCTAGTTGACTTTAAAGCCAATATGAAAAGGGAAACACATTAAAACTTTAGGAAAAAATTAATATAATACGTTAATAATAACGTTATAATTAGTAATTTACCTACTTTATCATAAATTTGATTGTTAGTATTTTTTTTCCAGTTTTTCTTCTAATAAACCCTTAAAAACGTCGTCTGGCAAACAATAGTATAGTTCATAATTTTTTTTTTCGCCAAGATTTTAGGGGGGGCAAGTGCCCCCCCCCCCCCCCCCCTGCCTACGCCCATGTATATATATATATATATTGTACCGGCCGAGCACGCCCTAGAAAAGAACTCGCTGCAGCTCTTTGTGAATTAAGCCCCGCCTAGAATTTACGCGTCACTTTTGAGCCTTGTTTGCAAGCCACGAAGCACGTTCGGCGTGATGTGCAGAATTATAGTTTTTTAAACATTGTTTTAATAAAATAAAATTGGCAAATTGTTGCCGCGCAACTCATCATATTAACCAAGGACAGGGGTCCGTCCCCCAGCTTATGTGAACTAGAATTAGGAAAATAAAGACGAAAACACAAAGCCCTTATTATTTCGACCCTCAAGAAGACTCCACACCTATCAAACCTTGGTGAGAGTCTTCAGTGGTGATCCCGAAGAGTGAAGATTGGTTCCACGTATGAGAACCTAGAACACCCTCAAGAAGACGGAGCATACCTTCAAGAACTAATTCATCCATTTCCATACTCAATCAAATTTTATAATTTTTATTATTTTTACTTATTCTTATTTAACATTTATAGTTTAACGGGTATATTTGCCCACATTTTGTGTTTTGTGCTCTCTTCCTCTTTTTGCCAGCTCCCACGAAGTTACAGCTGCAGCAGCCTCAAGCCTGTTCCATCATCAACTTACCGAAACTTGGACCCCTCTCCTTGGTCAGCCGTACGGTACCTCATACAAACCACGTAAAATTATTATTATTATTATTATTATTATTATTATTATTATTATTATTATTATTATTATTATTATTATTATTATTATTATTATTATTATTATTATAATATTTATTTTATATATATATATATATATATATATATATATATATATATATAATATATATATATATATTATATACTATATATATATAATATATATATATATATATATATATATATATATATATATATATATATATATAATATTTTTATATATATATATATATATATATATATATTATATATATATAATATATATATATATATATATATATATATATATATATAATAATATATATATATAATATATATATATATAAGAGTATCTTTATAAATACCTTATAAGGTAAAGAGAAATATCTATATAAGTAATATATATATATATATATAATACTATATATATATATTATATTAGACATATATATATATATATATTATATATATATTATATATTATTATTATTATTATTATTATTTATATTTATTATTATTATTATTATTATTTTCTTCTTATGTTATTATTATTTTGGTACATAGCCTTGCACTCACAGGTTTTTCGCGTTCGTTTTTAACCATATTTCTCCACAACTCTCCCCTATTTCTCTTCCTTTGTCTCCTTTTTCCTACTGTCTCCTGATACACCCCAAGATGCCTGACGATACCCATACGCCGCAGAACATACATCTTCAGCCTTTCTTCATTCACAATCCCGAGCTCTGGTTCGAGTTTGGCCGACGCTGTACTCCTGGAGATAGAGGACGAAAAGAAAAGATTTTCGAGAGTCGTCAATGCTCTCCCTGAGTCTTGTCTTCTCAAGATTCGAGATGGACTGGAGGCTATCTCCTCCTCCCCAACCCCTTACACCGCCCTTAAGGACCTCATCATTTCCCGCCTAGCTCCCAGCAGAGAAGAACGAGTGGAAACTCTACTTAGAGGTGTCTCTCTGGGTGATCAAAAACCCACGGAGTTAATGGTGCGGATGCTGAATTTGTTGGGCTGCACCCCAGTTCTATGCGAAGTCCAAATCATTCGCACGCTCTTTCTCCAGAAAATGCCTACCGAACACCACAGCGTCCTGCAGTCCCTAGATCCGGCGCAGACTCTTACGGAGTTCGCCGCTACTGCAGATAGAGTTTTGCACCCCTTGACAGTCTCTACGCCCAGCCTGTATGCAGTGTCCCGTCCAACCCCTGCTACCACCGCTCTTGTTCCCATGCCATCACCTTCCCCAATATCACCCCCCACCTCCCGCTGTTCACCCTTCCTCTCTCTCTCGCTTCACAACCTTCTTCTGTCGCCTTTTCAACTCAGCCTCCGTATTCTACCTCACTGCACCCTTCCTACTCTCACGCTTTCGCAGTACATCCTACTCCTTCTGCATCTCTCGATGCCCGGGTTTCGGTTATCGAAGCGGGCATGGCGGAGATGAAATCTGCTTTTCTGTCCCTCACTACCGCTGTTAACAATATGACCTTTCGCTCCCGTGACCGTTCTTCCTCCACCCATCGTCCTTCTCGTGCCACTCGTTCCCCTTCTGCTTCTTCTTCGCGCCAGCGTCAGTATCCAAATTGGTACTGTTACTATCACCATACCTATGGGACGGACGCGAAGAAATGTGATCCCTCCTGCTTTTACAATCAGGGAAACTCGACAGCCAGTTCTCCATAGAAGCGTTGGAGGATGCTGGCCCTTCCCCATCTTCTTCTTCTTTTCTTTCTCCTCCTCCTCCCGCGCAGGATGTCCTTTGCATTTACGATCGCTCCACTAAGCTTTCCTTTTTGATCGATTCGGGCGCTAGCCTTTCTTTGGTGCCTAGAGACCCCTCTCAGGACTCTGCTATCCCCCTTCCTGGTCGTCAACTCTTCGCTGCTAATGGCTCTTCCATTTCGGTTTATGGAGAGCGTTTGTGCACTCTAGATCTTTCTCTACGCCGTCGATTTCCATGGTTTTTTCTCGTCGCTGAGGTAACACAGCTGATCCTCGGTGCTGATTTCTTATCCCATTTCAATCTTATGGTTGACCTTCATCATCGACGCCTTGTTGACGGCGATACTTCTCTTTCCTCTTTCGGAGCTATTATTTCTTCTGCTCTAAAAGGTATGTCAGCTATTGCTCTTCCATCCCCTACGGTTGTCTCTCACTTTCTTACCCTCCTGCAGGAGGAATTTCCTTCTTTATTGCATTCTTGCTTTTCCGATATGCCACTTAAACATTCTGTTGAACATCATATTGAGAAAACAGTCCCACCGACTTTTGCTCGAGCTCGTCGTCTCCCGCCTGACAAGCTCAAGGCCGCCAAGGCCGAATTTGATCACATGTTACAGCTTGGCATTGTGCGCCCCTCCAAGAGTTGTTGGTCTTCTCCGCTACACATGGTCCCTAAAGGCACTACGGGAGACTGGAGACCTTGTGGTGATTTTAAGGCCTTGAATTCTGCCCACGACTCCAGATAGGTATCCGGTTCCTCATATTCAATCTTTTACTTCACATCTGACCGGAAACACTATCTTCTCTTCTTTGGACTTAATTCGGGCCTACCACCAGATACCAGTAGCTCTGGAAGACGTTCCCAAGACAGCTGGGATCACCCCCTTTGGCCTCTTTGAGCATACAAAGATGCCATTCGGCTTGAAAAATGCAGCTCAGTCATTCCAGAGATTCATAGATTCTATCCTCCGTGGTCTTCCGTTTGCTTGGGCGTATTTAGATGATCTTCTCGTCGCTTCCTCCTCTCCCGAGGAACATGAAGTTCACTTACGTGCCGTTTTTGGTAGGTTGAACGACGCCGGCATACGTCTCAACCCTGCCAAGTGTGTATTCGGTGCGTCTTTCCTTACTTTTTTGGGTCACACAGTCTCTGCTGAGGAAATTTTCCCTCTTGTAGACCGTGTGGAAGTTATCCGCGCCTTTAACCTTCCACAGAACCAAAAGCAGCTTCGCCAATATCTGGGGACGATTAATTTTTGCCATCGTTTTTTGAAATCGGCGGCTGCTCTTTTAGGCCCACTTACTGCACTCATTCGTCCTAAACAGCGAGGCAGCACCACAAAGGTCGACTGGTCTCCGGCAGCACAGTCTGCTTTTGAGGCTTCCAAGGAAGCCCTCGCTTCTGCCACTCTTCTTGTCCACCCGCACGATTCTGCACCAACGAGAGTGCAGGTGGATGCCTCTGATTTCGCTGTCGGTGCGGTACTCCAACAATTTCAAAAGGGTGTTTGGTGCTCACTTGCCTTCTTTTCGCGCAAGCTGCAACCCGCTGAAACAAGGTATAGTGCTTTCGTCAGGAGTTGCTTGCCATGTATCTTGCTGTTCGCCACTTTAGATACTTTTTGGAAGGAAGGGAATTTCATATCCTGACTGACCATAAACCCATAACTTTCGTTATGGTTTCTCGCCATGAAAGGCACTCCCCCGTGAAGCTCGTCATCTTGAATTTGTCTCCCAGTTTACTACGGACGGACGTCACATCTCCGGAGTGGATAATTTCACCGGTGAAGCTCTTTCCCGGATTGAAATTAACGCTCTTTCTCCCATTTCTGACATTGATTACGCAGCCATGGCGACGTGTCAGGAGCAAGACAATATCGATCTTCAACAGGACTCTTCTCTACAGCTGCAGTGGCTCAATCTTCCCGGCATTGAGAAGAGGCTCCTGTGCGACATTTCGACAGGCCATCCTCGCCCTTTCGTTCCAACTTCTCTTCGAAAGGCAGTCTTCTGCAATCTCCATTCGCTTTCACACCCGGGTGTCGAGGCATCACACAAATTGTAACAGCTCGTTGTGGCCTAAAGTTAACGCCGGCGTAGCGAATTGGGTCCGCGCCTGCATGGCTTGTCAACATTCAAAGGTGCAAAGGCATACTAAGGCTCCATTAAGCATCTTCTTGTCTCTTGGTCAACGTTTTGAGAGAGTTCACATCGACATTTTTGGACCTCTACCACCCTCTCATGGCAAGCGATACATCCTCACCTGTATTGATAGGTTCACTCGTTGGACAGAAGCTATCCCCCTCTCTGTTGCTACTGCCGAATCTATCGCTAAAGCTTTCTTGTCCCATTGGATCTCTCGTTTTGGCGTTCCGCTCTCTGTCCCGAAGGATCAAGGTCACGTTTTCGAATCCTTCCTCTGGAAAGATTTGATGCGCTTGCTTGGTTCTGAGAAGATCCATACGACCAGCTTCCATCCGCAAGCGAATGGGATCTGTGAAAGGTTTCACCGCCAGCTTAAAGTCTCTCTCACATGGCACGTCCTCAACCAGAACACTGGACCAAAGCTCTTCCTTTGGTTATGCTTGGTATACGCACGGCTGTTAAGGAAGATCTTCAGTGTACAGCTTCCGAACTCGTTTATGGTTCTACTCTTCGCCTGCCTGGCGAGTTCTTTTCTCAATCTTGCCCTCCTGCTACTGCCGATCCCACCCTGTACAACACTCGCTTGAGACGCTGTGCCCTCTCCTGGTGACCCACTCCGTCCAGCCAGCATAAAGTACACTCCTTCATCCCGAAAGATCTTTCTTCCTGTACCCATGTGTTAGTGGAGGCACGCTCAACACCGTTCTGCTCTCCAACCCAAGTACGACGGGCCGTTCCCGGTAATACTTCGGAAGGAGAAGTTCTTCACTGTTCAGCGTCCCACTTGTAACGAAGTCATATCGATCGATTGTCTCAAACCCCCTTATTTCGAGGTGAACCCTCCTGACGTCCAAGATTCGGACTTGTTTCCAAAACCCATTCCAGTTCCTTTGGATACACGACCTTTTAACCTTGCATCTGATTCGCCACATCCTTCTCGTCCTCCACATTCTCCACCTCCTCCGCTTCTGCCTCTCTTTCCCGATCCGCTTCCTTTTCCACCTCCTCCTTTACCTCAGCCGACTCCTTCTCCCCCTCCACCTCCTGCCCTTCTTTCCACAAGTAATACTGCTGATGTTCCACTTCCTTCTCGTATTCCACGCCCTCTCACTCGTTCTCAATCACGCGCTCTCGCTCCCAAATCTCCGCCTCCGACACCAGCTCCCCGTCCTTTCCTTCGTCCTGCTTTGAAACCGTCTCCGTCTAGAGATATATCGAGCAGAGACCGTCAGTTGCGAAGGACGCTCCGCTTCCTGGACTAAAGCACCTGGCCCTCTGCTCTGCAGGGGGGTACTGTACCGGCCGAGGACGCCCTAGAAAAGAACTCGCTGCAGCTCTTTTTGAATTAAGCCCGCCTAGAATTTACGCGTCACTTTTGAGCCTTGTTTACAAGCCACGAAGCACGTTCGGCGTAATATGCAGAATTATAGTTTTTAAAACATTGTTTTAATAAAATAAAATAAAATTTGCATTTGTTCCCGCGCAACTCTCAAATTACCAAGGACAGGGGTCCCTTCCCAGTTATGTGAACTAGGATTAGGAAAATAAAGACGAAAATTCAAAGCCCTTATTATTTCGACCCTCAAGAAGACTCCACACCTATCAAACCTCAGTGAGAGTCTTCAGTGGTGACTATAATATATATATATATTATATAATTATATATATATATATATATATAATATATATATATAATATATATATATATATATATATATATATTATAATAATATATATATATATATCCCTCGATAACGTGCCCATCTTAAACGAGGTGAGGGGGGTTCAGTATCCCTTCTGGATATTTGCAAAGTTGCACGTTTCCCTCTTTTCAGTTTTGTGTACTCCCCGATTTTGCTTTGTCCACATTTTCCAGCTTTCCTTTTATTGGTTCATTTGTCTCAAATTCCCCTTTGCGTATTGTGGTACGTACTTCCATTTTATTATGAGTGTTCCTCCTTTTTTTTCTTCCCTTCACTTGGCCTTTATGGCCTACCGAGTGTCTGTTCCTGTTTGAGTCCTGGGTCCGTCCTAACCTCCTTCCCCCGCGAATGAGGGAACAAGTTACAAGCAGGTCCTCTCCGCCTTTAACCGGGCCGCCTATTGTTGGTGACCTGTACCTTGGGGTTAACCACTGATGAGGCTGTCCTGCACTTGGGTGTATAATCCCGGGCATCGCGTTCGGGTACCATGCGGTTCATGGGAGGGGACTGTCGCTGAGTTCCGGGGGGCTTTCCCGTTGGCCACATCCGCTGCCCTCCCTAAGGGGTGGGGTTTCGGGGCGGGTTGTGTTGGTCTCTGGACTTGGGCCTTATGCCGTGGACAGGACACTTTCCCATATGAGTAGTTTTCCCCTTCACGTCCCTATGTTATATTGTTTTTTTTTTTATATCTCATTTGTTTTATTGTTATTACTGGTGTTAATTGTGGTGGTGGTATTTTCTAGGAGATTAACTTATGAATATGCCAGTAAATAAAAATACGATTTTAAAGAAAGACGGATTTCATCTTTAGTCAGAACCCCCTACTTGCATTTCCCTGGCTCCTCCTGGGCCGGGACCAAGTAGGGGCTTTGATGTCCTAGTAGACGAAATGGTTCGTGATGCTCACCATCTATCAACGAACCACTTTACGCACTTTACTGTATTGGTCGACACTCCTCATTTTCCTGGTGAGACTGTGTCGTCTTCTGTGTCTATGTTATCTCATCTCTCGCGTCGCCAGAGGAATCGGGCTTCTCCTCACCCGTTGGGCCAGCCTACTCGCTATCAAACGGACCCTCCACTAATGAAACCTGTCCTTTATACTTTTATATCAGTTCGACGACTTCACAACCCCTCACGTCTCGTGGCCATCTCTTCCTCAGTGACGCGTTAGACTACGTTCTCAGTACGACCGATCATCAGGTGACTTCCATGAGGAAGGGTTTTCTCCTCGTTCGTGCCGCCTCTCGACATCAGAGTCAGTTATTGGCTTCTCTTTCATATTTGGGCGACCTACCGGTTGTCTCCGGAGATCCATTCCTACGCTTCTAAAGTCATTCTTGAACATTTTAAAAAGCGACATATTCTGGTCATAAATGTCAACCGATTCTCGAACATTTTACAAAGCGACATATTCCGGTCACAAATGTATACTGTTTCCCTCCTCATAAGGAGACTCCCACTGTGTCCAACCCTCGTCTCCTTCTCACTTTTAGTGTACCATTTCCTCCGACCAGGGTGAAAATTGGTTTCACCATCCACTCAGTTCGCCCATACATCCCGCACCCGAGGAGATGTTTCAAATGTCACAAATTTGGCAATCCTTAAACATATTGCAGATCTCCCCAGTTCATCTGTCCGAGGTGTATTGACACTTTCCACACGCCGTGCGACAACCCGCCTTGCTGCCCGAATTGCAAGGGATCGCATTAAGCGTCATCTATGCACTGTCCCTCTTTTCTTTTGGAAAAGGAGATCCTTGAGCAGTGCACGATACACAAGCTCGACCGCCGTGAGGCCTCTCGTCGTGCTAGGGAGAAATTTTCACATCTACCCCTCTCCTTTTGCTGCTGCTGCGACTTAGGCCTGTATTACTGGGTCCAACCCTTCACCATCCCCCCCTGCGCCTCTACTGAATCCGGTTCTTTCTCCAGGCCTACAACCTTAATACAAGACTGGTATAGAATTTCTAGCCCTGCAATCCGAAATGCCCCCCTAATTCTCCCGGACATGAATCCCGTACTGCCGCTCATATCAAAGGCTAGCCAGTATTTCCATCCATTCCTATGGTGTGAGTTCGGCTGAAGTTCATGACGCACCCAGGGTTGTATGCTCTCCTTCAATTTCTGATTCTTCTCCTGATTTGGAAGCATCCCCTGCGTTACTACTCGATGATGACTCTCCTGTGATGACTGTTTCATGTAAACGTTTGGCTCTCGTGTCTCCTGGGAAACATCTTGAACATTTTTCTCCTAGTTTAGAAGGCTCTCCTGAACGCGTCATGTCTCCTTCAGCGAGACGCCATTACTCTTCCCTATCGGACGACGGATTCCTTAATATCCACGCCTTCTGCCCGTCCGACTGGGTCTTCCGGTGTTTTGCCCAAACGTGCCCGTTGCTCGAAACGCCATGGTGTTGTGGAAAGCAATCCGTCTGTCTCAGCTATCCCAGTTAGTTTATCGGGCCTCGTCTGCATCCGACCCTCCGGCTCCTTATTCAAGCGATTTCGAGTCCTACTCTGATATTCCAATGAACGGAACCACCGACTCTACATCTTCTTTGGTTCCCCAACTTGGGATCCAGGTCTCACCCCCTAAGATAGGGGGTAAGGGTTTGCCCACTGCTCCTCATGTGCTTGTTTACAGTGAGACCGAGTCTGTTCCTGTTGTTCGGGGGAATCCGGAGCCATTGGGGAGGACACCACTGTATCCTCCCCTACCTCGGCTCCGTTGCCTTTCTCTGCGTAGACCCCACAGGACGCTGAACTTTGTGGGATGTGCTTCGGACCTCCTGCCCGGAATCTAAACTTTGTGGGGATTCCTCCTGCCACCTCTGTTGAGACTTTTTAATCTGAGAAGAGTTTTCAGCGGCTTGATACACCTTTGACATTCACGCTTGTCCTGGATGAGATTAGGGGTTCCACTGTCTTCCCCGTTGAGAATCTGACTTCCCTGCCACTGGCGCTGGTGTCTACACCTTCGGCGTTGGGCTCGAGACCATCTGATGTGGAGGATGATTTGGCCGTCTCTTTGACGGGGTCTCTCCTACAGTGGGAGGAAGCGACCATTCTCTCTCTCGGGGTCCACTTCCAGTGTTAATTCTCCATGACCTTCCTCTTCCGCCGGACTATAAGGCGCCCTCTCGTGGACCATCTAGTGACCCGCACCTTCGATCGTCACGTGCTCCTAAAAAGAAAGCTGACGCCAACCGCATAGCAACGATTGTAATGGACCGCATTGCGGACTGATCGCTTTGTCTTCTATATTCAATGACTAAGTTTCTTCAATGGAACTGCCGTGGTTACTACCCAAACTTCAAAGAGTTGGGTAGATTTATTGAACTGCATACTCCAAAGGCCATCTACCTCCAAGAACTGGAACTGCGTAACCATGCTTTTCTGCATTCGTTGTAGAAAACAAAACATATTTATCCCCTGTTTTACTAACTTTTTTTTGGATATCCTAATCAGCGGCAAACTCAATGATCTGAAGCAGATTTCGATAGGTCAGACTGTAATGCAAGCTTGTAGGCCTCGTTCTCTGATATGCCCAATTCCTCTTGCTGTAGGCATACAGATTCACGGAGATTTTTGGGTCTCGTTTCCTAATTGATGAACTTTGCAGCCTTGGATTCATTGTGTCTTATGATGATGTGCAGAAATACATACACTCTTCTACAATGGATGAAAGTAACCAAAGCGCTGTACAATCAGACTACTTCTCTCAATGGGTCGCCAACAATGTCAACCATAATTTAGCAACAATATATGGCCATAACACCTTTCATGGGATGGAAGTTATAATGTGCGCATCAGGAGCATCTTCTAACACCTCTTTATTACTCACAGACAAAATAAAACGACTCAAATCCCGCCCTCTAGCACATGACATTATAAAGAAAGCAAAAATACCCCTCCACTACATTCAATCTCCTAGCTCAAGAACCATGAGTAAACTGAAATTTCAAAGTTTATTCTATGAACCAATTAAAAATAATCTCAATGTTCTTTGGAGTATTTGTAAGTTATTTAAAACACCTCAACCAGGCTGGTTAGGATACTTGAAAACTGCTATAGAAGGTAAACACAGTGGTGTAACAGTAACTTCGTTTCTACCAATGATTGATATGAATTCAAGTTCTTACAGCTGTGTATACACTACAATTATGTTCATAAATAATGAAGCAAAAAGATTGAGTGTGAAAACTCCAATTGTAATCTTTGATCAGTGCTTGTGGATAAAGGCAATGAAAGTTATATGCACTGATCACAAAGGAGAATTCGATTATGTGGTAATCCGGCTTGGTGAGTTTCATACACTAATGTCCTTTCTTGGGGCTATCGGAGGACTGCTGGCTGGATTGGGCATAGAAGAAGCTTTCCAGACAGTATATGCTGAAAATTCACGTGCTTTTCGAGTGCACTTTTTAATTTCTTCAGCTCTCGCTCCTTTAATTGTAACAGATGTTTTGAAGTGACCCCTACCAATTGAAGTAACTGCAAATTCAGATTCGATCGATATTGCATCAGAAAATGAATGCATTACCGGTGATGCAATGGAAGTGGAAACAAATGATGATCATCTTAATCTTGAAAAATGTATTCACCTTTTCAAAAACGTGCTCAGAGGTGATATCAAGGCAAAGAGAGTGATTTCAAATCCTGATCTTCATAAACTTTCATCACTGATAGATTGAAGGAAGAATTTTCTCAAATCATTTTTTTGTTGAGCGATCAGGTAATTTTGAAATGCCCTTACAGGGGGGTTGAGAATATGCTACCCTTTTTTGCGAGTTCCGGTCATAATAATTATGCTAAATGCGCAAGAATATACCTTTAACAAATGCGGGAACTAAAAGCAACGAATCCAGAACTATACAAAATGAGAAAGGCTACTTTACCGTACGAAGAAAGGACAGGAAGTCTGGTGTTTGGACCGATATGTACATCGAGCAAACGCTCATGAAATGCACTAAAAGTCATTCTGGTATAACTCATGGAGGAGGAATGACTGAAAGTCAACGTGCAGCTTGGATTTTGAGCCATTCTAGATGCAGTGAAGCAACATATGCAATGAGTTTGCTGACGAGTGTTTCACGTATTGGTAGTGAATAACATACTGATTTAACTGATGCAAGGATGACCAGAGATTTCGAAGATATGAAAAAGGTAATGCAATTTTTTATATACCACAATCCATTTACTGCTTCTGTGACTTATGGAATCTTTTTAACGGAATTACGGATAGTGAAAACAAAGTTACTGCAGAAAATGCCGACATCATTGGAAGAAACATTCAAGATAAACATACTGGCAAATTTTTTAAAGATGAAACTTTATTGAAATCAGACCAGACAGTACTCATAAAAGTGTTGAAAAAATGAATTGTTATTGCTGGTGAGACTCATCATTTAGATTTGCGTATTTTAACACTGAGGATGCTTGATTGTATTTCATTGTAAAAAAACGCTCAAGATGCAAGGGAGTTTTTCAGCTACGAGTTATCAACTCTACTAACTTCATTATTTGACCATAGTACCCAGGAAAGAGAAAAACTGATAAATCATCATTGGCAAACACATTAGATAGCATGAATATCAATGAAATACAACGATCATGTTCCCAGCAAAGTACTTCCTACGTTTTTGATGGTGGTGCATTAATTCATCAGGTATCATGGTCCGCTTCTGTAACATTTGGCGATGTCATAAGGCAACACGAATCGTATGTCAACAGAAGGTATGGAAAAGTGACAATAGTTTTCGATGGGTATGAAAAACAAATATAAAAGATATGGAGCACAGATTGCGCTTGAAAATTTGATGAAAATTCGCCTGTGATCACCAAGAAAAACAAATTTCTTTCTAACACTACAAAAAAAAAACAACGCTTTATCAATATACTGGAGAATTATTTTCAAGAAAGAGGTCATTCCGTCATTCATGCAGAAGGTGATGCAGACACACTAATCGTCAAAGAAGCTTTAAATATAGCTCAGGAAAAACATGTCACTGTAGTTGATGATTACACTGATTTTTTAATCCTATAATTATATCATCTTCAAAGAACATTTTAATGCAGTCTGCCACAAATCTGAAAAGTTCGTGCATCTTTTGTCCGCAAACATCTTTCATCCAATGACGGGACAAAGGTGTAAAGCCTGCATTGTGAAATGTAAGCCACAAAATTTATAACAATCACGATTTGATTCACTACCAGACAAGTTTAAGACATGTTTTGAGCAGATTTTCAAAGGCGAGTAGGCTCTGGTAACTCGCGGTGAGATAGTCAGTCGCCAATCAAAGACTCAGTTAATCTCTAGCTTCTGGGAAGTGCCCGTGTAACATTATTTAGAGTTGGCCTTATATTGTGAAAATGACTTCAAAACGAAAGAGTTTATTTAGTGAAAAATTAGGAAAAGAATATCCTTTCATTAAAAAGGCAAAGAATGATAGCACAGTAAAGTGTGATAAATGTCTTTCTATCTTCTCAATTGCAAGTGGTGGAAGAAATGATATTACGCGCCATTTAAATTCCGATAAACATAAAAGATCTATTGTTGCTGCGGCTGGCAGCACGTCTTTGAAATTGTTTTTGACTTTAAAGATACTTTAAAGGCTGCACTATTAACTACTTGCAATTATGAGATGGATTGCTTGCAATTTTCGGAGTCCCTAAGTTCGAATACAAACCTCCTTAAGAAGATCTATTTCAGTGACAAGTACAATTCTGGTTCAAATTAAGTAAGCAAATATTGATTTATTAGACTTATAAAGAGTTATTTTTTATTTACTACTATATTTGATTAAATTATTTTTGGTTATAATATATATAATATATGCTTGCCTATAGGCTATACAGGCTATACTGTATAATTTATAAAGTATAGCCTAGGCATGAAGATGACTGTCCCGCATTAGGTTGAAAAAAATCTGGCCAGCCTAGTCATATATTATTCTCCAACAAACCACGCCCTCCTTTAGCACAGTGTGTAAATGCTATAGTATGTGAGAAACGAGAAATATTTGGAGGTGTTGTTACAGTAACGCACACACACACACACACAAACACACACACACACACACACACATATATATATATATATATATAGTATATATATATATATATAATATATATATTTATAATATATATATATATATATATATATATATATATATATATATATATATATAATATTCTAATATTATATACAATAATATATTCATATATATATATAATATATATATATTAAGCCAGCCTCCCGAAAGCATAATGCAATGTAACTAAAAAACTATAACAGCTACGGGGAAAATAAATAACATTTTTGATTTCAGGCCAAGCAATTTCATCGATGAAACTTAAAAAAATTTATTTTAAAATTCAAAATATTTATTAATAACACTTTAAATATTAGTATAATCATTCTAGGGCTGGCAGCGTACGTTCTCATTAACCTTCCATTTCGGCAGTAAGACGAGTTCCATGTTGCAATAGTTGTTTTTTTTTATTTATACTCTTGAGAAATGTAATTTTTCTTTTTATTTCCTTTTTCATCAAACCGACGAGTCGTAAACAGAAAAGTCATATATATATATATAATATATATATATATATTATATACTATATATATATATATAATATATAATATATATATATATTATATATATATATATATATATATATATATATATATATATAATATATATATATATATATATATATATTTATAGCCTATATATATAATATATATATATATATATATATAATATATATTAGTATATATATATTATAATATCTTTCAATAATGTATGATATATATAATATATATTTATATATATATAATATATATATATAATTAGGTTACTACTTGATCGTAGAACTGTATATTTATATAGTTACTGAACCCTTGGTGTTATATAACAGTCAATTAATTGATTGCAGCGGGGACGATAATATTATTTAAAACTATAAGTAATGATATTTAAATACAAAAGCATGTATATACACATGCGCGAGCAAAGGCAATGCATCGGTTGCATATGCTAAATCAGCTCATGGTGTTAAGTTTAAGGCATATATAGTTGAGTTACTTAAGGGATTCTTTTTCAAATAAACTTAATATCTCTAACTATAACCTTTTCTATAATTTCAGACTAAATGGTGGAGTCTGTGCCTATATAACAGGCCCGGACTGGCTCCTTTGGGGGCCCTCGGCTAAAGATTGAAAAGGGGCCCCTTACCGGGGAAATTAGAGGAAATAGATTATTGGAATATATAATGTTTGAAAATTATTTTTACCTATTTTGTCACTTGGGGAAATAGTTGAGGAAAAAAGTAAGCTATTTTTGATGTAGTTTACTTTCACAATAAATATTTATATAATTTTTATATACCGTACCTAAACTAGTTCCCTGCTAGAAAAAATAAGTATTACTAATTAATTACGAGTGGTCTATTAATTAAAAATGAGATTGAGTAATATTTTTAGTTTTAGGCAACCAAATCACACTGTTGAAACCATAATAGTCTAAATCCTACTGTAATACCTCAGTAAATATTAAAAAGAGACACAAGTCACATCTGTAATAAAAAACCAAGTATATTGAAAAGAGAAAACAATGTCCTCTTTAATTGGATTTTAATTGATTTATTATTGGTAGAAATATTTTATAACAAAAAGAAAAATTGCTCTACAATAACTTGGTACAGACTACAGAGTACAGACACAGCAAACTAAGAAACCTAACAGCTTTTTGGCCAGTTCTTCACTGGTCCTGGCTACTTCATCTATAATAACTTCTTTATCCAAGTTATAAAACAAGTCTCTCTCTTCATAAAAAGAAGATTAGACATAAGGTCATGGCTTAAAGTAGATCTAAGTCGATTTTTAACTATTTTAAGTTTAGAAAATACCCTTTCACAGGTGACTTGTGTACAAGGTATGGGTAGTACAAACTTGTAAGCTACATATAGGTTGATAAACAATTCAGATTGAGAGAGTTCAAAAACAACAAAAAAGGGGCATGATAAACACCGAAAACATTGTTTATTTGTTCCTCGATTATTTCCGTCTTCTTCAAATTCAGATTCTGCATCGCCAAATTCACAGATTTCTTCTTCAGCTCTATTTAGATTGTCTTGTTTTCTTTTAATGTAAGTTTTTTCAGCCATTGTAAAACTTTCATACTAATCTGCAAACTGTTTCAGCTCTATCGATAACTGACTTCTTTCAACTTTACAAAGTTTAGAAATATTACCAATGACTTTCCTGTAGGAAAACTATTAAGCATTACGATTTTAATTAAATTTCATTGGGTCTAACCAGGAACAATCTTCAAAAATTTCTTTGTTTGGACTAAATATTCCTTCGATACTTGTCCTGGCAACAATCTAAAACACTGAAAAAGACCAATTTATAGTTTAGAGTTGAGATTCCAGAAGTTT
>JABUQX010130636.1:22500-27443 GCA_015478945.1 Trachelipus rathkii
CACCAAGTTGCTATGTCGGCATTCATATCAGGCCACACAAAACGGGCAGCAACCAGTTTGCGGACGCTTCAATGCCTGGGTGCGAAAGGGAGTGCAAATTGAGGAAAACAGCCTTACGAAATGATGCAGGAACAAGAGGTCGAGGAGAGTCCTGGGACACGTCACACAGAAGTCTCTTCTCTATCCCAGGGAGTTGGAGCCACTCCAGCTGGAGGGAAAAGTCTTGTGGAAGTGCAGGATCATCAGCAGCTTGGCACTTCGCCATGACATCATAGTCAATGGTGGGCAAGGCTGAAATCACGTCGATTTCAATGCGGGAGAGAGCTTCAGCGGTGAAGTTGTCGGCACCTGAAATATGCCTAACATCAGTAGTTAACTGTGAGACGTACTCAAGGAGACGAGCTTCTCTAGGAGAGTGACGCTCATGCCTAGAGATCATAGCGAAACTAAGGGGCTTATGGTCAGTGAGAATGTGGAACTCACGACCTTCTTGGAAGTAACGAAAGTGTCGAATGTTGAAATACATTGCAAGCAACTCCCTGCCAAAAGCACTATACCGAGTTTCAGCTGGTTGTAACTGTTGGAGGACTCCACTGACCGCAAAATCCGAAGCGTCCACCTGAATTCTCGTTGGTGCTGAGTCCTGTGGGTGGACCAGAAGTGTTGCTGAAGCGAGAGCTTCTTTGGAGGCTTCAAACGCGGACTTTGCTTCGTGAGTCCAATCAACTTTCGTACTGCTGCCGCGTTTCTTGGGGCGTATGAGGGCGGTAAGAGGACGAAGAATATCTGCCCCTGATTTCATGAATCGGTGATAATAATTAAGCATCCCAAGAAACTGACGCAGTTGTTTCTGATTTTGAGGAGGAGGGAACGTGCGAATGGCGTCAACACGCTCTGCCAGAGGACAAATACCATCAGTGGAGACCGTGTGACCAAGAAAAGCGAGAGAAGACGCACCAAAAACACACTTTGCAGGGTTAATACGTATTCCACACTCGTCTAACCTTGTAAAAACAGCACTCAGATGTTGATCATGTTCGGTAGGAGAGGTTGAAGCAACAAGGAGGTCGTCTAGATAAGTAAAGGCGAAGAGGAGACCTCTGAGAACGCTATCTATGAATCGTTGGAATGACTGCCCAGCGTTCCTCAGCCCGATTGGCATCTTTGTATACTCAAAGAGACCAAACGGTGTGATCACTGCAGTCTTCGGGACGTCTTCTTCAGCCACTGGTATCTGGTGGTAAGCTCTCACCAAGTCGACTTTGCTGAAGATGGATTTGCCCGCCAAATGGGATGTAAAGGACTGGATACCTGTCTGGGACTGTAGAAGCATTAAGGGCTCTATAATCCCCACATAGCCTCCAATCACCTGATGGTTTTTGAACCAAATGAAGAGGCGAAGACCAAGAACTCTTCGAAGGGCGGATGATGCCAAGCTCGATCATATGTTCAAACTCCACTTTGGCGGCTTTGTACTTATCAGGTGGCAGACGGCGGGCTCTAGAGTAGGTGGAAGGTCCTGTGGTTTCAATATGATGTACCACAAAATGTTTGACTGGCAAAGATGAAGAGCAAAGGATTCAACAGAGACGGAAAATCGTCCTGTAGGATGGTGAAAAAAGGGGAGCCAACAGAAGGAGAAGCAACGGCAGAGATGCCCTTGAGAACTGCAGATACTACCGTACCCGGCAAAGACCTAGACGTAGAACCGTCAACTAGCCTTCTGTTCTTTAAATTGACCATCAGGCCAAAATGGGACA
Source organism: Trachelipus rathkii (assembly GCA_015478945.1). Lineage (NCBI taxonomy): Eukaryota > Metazoa > Arthropoda > Malacostraca > Isopoda > Trachelipodidae > Trachelipus > Trachelipus rathkii. The sequence continues at coordinate 24,261 of JABUQX010130636.1, forward strand.
GAAAATCTGCTCCTAGGATTGGCTAGTGTACATCAGCCACTAAAAACACCAGGGAAATCGACGGCGGAGAGAGAGATCAATGTTGCACAAACGTTCGCCACAGACAGGAATTGGAGTACCATTTGCAGCGTACAGAACTCGGGCCAGAAGAGGGACGGCGGACTTTTGGGACGCGTCTCGTGGCAGACAAGAGAAGCAAGCACCTGTGTCGATGAAAAAGAACTGGTTTGTGGACCTGTAGAACAGTCGCAGGACGTCTTGAGGCGAAGAAGTAGAACAAGTAAGGGAAAGGCCAGCTGTATACCCTGCCTCTAAGAAACGCTGGCTGAATGGTTTCCCGAAAGGGAACAAGGGGCATTGCATTTCTTGGCGTTGAGGCCGAACCTATGGTGGTAATAGCAATATCCATGTGGATATTATTGAGGGCCTGGAGTTGCGGGGTGCGGTCCGAGCCAGGCTCGACGGGAGCTCGCACCACTGGCTCACGAAAACGGGAACTCTCAGCGAAAGCAGCACCAAAGAGATAGAGAGCAGCCAGACCTAATCTCTGGTCAGCGCTGTTCTTATTCTACCTAGAGACGGAGCCTCTACTGCCCGAAAAAGATTCTGAAGAAGAGAGTTCCGTAGCATCACTGTATATTGCAGGAGGATAGAAAGAGAGTCTAAAATGATTAAGAAGGAGAAGAAGGGCAGAAGGAGGATGAGCTGGAAGAACAGGAGCAACAGAGGTGGGAGGAGTAGGTGTCGGAGCTGTGGGAGGTGGGGGACCTGCGGGGGGGGGAACAGAGACTGTTGCAATAGGGGCACTAGCAGAGACTTGGTTGCGTTGAAGACGGTCTGCCTTCTCTGCGAGTTCCTGCAAGGTAAGAACCGGGTCCATAGAAGCCAGGAAGTACTGCATGTCCCTGGGCAACTTTTTGTACGAATGGAGTGAGGACCATGCCCGACTCCTGCAGCGAGGGGGGTCCACCCAACAAAGCCAACATCTGCACCAGGAGGTCGGAAGGTTTTTGATCTCCCAGCGCGGTGTGGCGTAGCAGTTCCTCGTACCTGGCCTCTTGAGTTGGGGCCAGGCGCGAGATCAGAGGTTCTTTTAGAGCGGTGTAGGGAGTGGGGGAATTGGACAGAGTTGAAAGAGAGTCCCTAATGCGAAGAGAGACTCCTTCAGGAATAAAGGACAAGACAATACCAAACTTTGTCTTTTCGTCCGCCACCGCATGTAAGATGGCCTCTGTCTGGTTGAACCAGAGTTCCGGTTGCTGTTGAAAGAAGGGAGGAAGGCGCGCGTGAGAAGGTTGAGGGGCTGGAGGAGTGGCGTCAGTTCCTGTCATTAACAGACAGGGGAAGCAAGGAGAGCAAAAGACGTAGTAGTGGAGAGAGTTGAGCTGAGGCAAAGTACAAGAGTTGAACTGAGGTAAAGTACAAGAGTTGAGCTGAGGTAAAGTACAAGAGTTGAGCTAAGGTAAAGTACAAGGGTTTAGCTGAGGTAAAGTACAAGAGTTGAGCTGAGGCAAAGTACAAAGGTTGAGCTGAGGTAAAGTACAAGAGTTGAGCTGAGGCAAAGTACAAGGGAGAAAGAAGTGACAACACCAATACAACACAAGTCTTGAAAGCATGGGTACTGGAATGGAATGACCCTTGCATACTGGAACGGCTAAACTTTATCTGCTGACGTGTATGTTGTAGAATCTTCCTATTGCTGTAGGTATGAGAATGTTAACCCACACCAAGGTATTATTTACAAATTTTATCCATAAAACTGCATAATAATAATAATAATAATAATAATAATAATAATAATAATAATAATAATAATAATAATAATAATAATAATAATAATAATAATAATAATAATAATAATAATAATAATAATAATAATAATAATAATAATAATAATAATAATAATAATAATAATAATAATAATAATAATAATATTGTCCTGTAACAATGGTGCACATGTTGCACAGACAAAAACGCGTCTACTCCTGCAGGCTGAGGACAATGGGGTCCAATAGGCTTGAGAGGCTGGCTGTTATTGACCTACTGTTTCTGGTAGGCTCTGTTATTCATTCTTTGGTCACCAATGAAGTCTCTTGCGGGACTTCTTGCTTTTGAATTGTACCAATAAAAGGATGTAGCAACAGGTTTGAATCAAAGATGAATCTTTCCACAGTATAATTGGTAAGTAATTTCAGAGTTACACATGAACCCTAGAGTCCTGGGAAATAAAATTATATAAAGTATTTTGAACCAGAATATAAAATACAGTAATTAATTACTCATAATACATTAGAATCTTATATTTGATAATAAAAACAACGATCAATTAAAGCAGGCTATACTGAGTAGGCTTATGGAAAGCTTAGTCAGAGCCTACTTATGGAAGCCTACTCAAATTTATAAGGCCGTATTAGCAAAAAGAAATTGCTGTAGGTAGGTCTCCTATATATAGAAACAGGCCTAAAAGAAATATAAAACCCAGTTTATGCTAACCTGGGGTCTACTACCGTGAGAAAACTAGCTAATAGAAATATACATGAAGTTATAAATGATATCGTAAACGTATAAAGAATTTCACTTCATTAACTCAGGGCCGTTTCTACGGGGGTCACACGACAACTGCACGAAAATTGATATATTTTCACCAATGCTTAAAATTAATTATAATTACATTATTCTTGACACTCACCACATTAATTGTTACAAAATAAATGGCTATCACGTGTTTAGCAGTCATTACATATACTCTACAATAATAAAATGATCACAGCAATGGACTTTGCTTCCCATAAGATGAATATATGTCTGCACAGAGCAAAAACAACGCTTCCGACATCACACTGGCATGTCGCCAGCTTCCAACCTAAACAGCTAAATTTTATAAAAGCTTATCATAGTATATATATTACAGTATATATAGGGGACATAGTATATACATATATATATAGCAGCAGTTATATATATATATATATATATATATGTTATATATATATATATTTGATATATATATATTATTTATATTTTATATATATATATTTAGAAGATATATATATATATATATATATATTATTTATATTATATATATATATATATATGAAGTATATAATTGAAAACGCGAAAGCAAGCCTTCACTGATAAATGTGCCAAACACCCAAATTCCTCCAAACTGAACTGAAGTACCTA
>JABUQX010130637.1:0-2500 GCA_015478945.1 Trachelipus rathkii
ATATACATATATATATATATATATAAATATATATATATATATATATATATATATATATATATATATATATATATATATATATTATTTCTTATTAACCCATAATGTCATATTCTTATATTTTATGCAAAATACAGAAGAAACGCAGATATATAAATTTTAAAACATAATGGTTTCAACGACCATATATTATTCTTTAATACATATAAAAAACATTTCATACATACATATAATAAATACATAAACAAAAATAAATATTTAACAAAGCCCACATTTCATCATCAGAATACCAAAAAAAATGTTAAGAAACAAAAAAGAAAAGAAGAAGAAGAAAAAAAGAATGACAAATGTGTACCTCGTTTTTCGAGAACAAAATGGCGGACATTAGAGGTCATGAAAATATAAATTTTAGAATAAAAGAGAGGGAGAACGTCCCTGCGTCTCACCCCTCCCCCCATACCCCACAGTCTAGAAGGTCACAAATTTCAAAGATAAATTGATATAGAAGCAAACAAAAACCGGCTGTCTCTATTATTATTATTATTATTATTATTATTATTATTATTATTATTATTATTATTATTATTATTATTATTATTATTATTATTATTATTATTATTATTATTATTATTATTATTATTATTAGTTATTATTATTATTATTATTATTATTATTATTATTTTTATTATTATTATTATTATTATTATTATTATTATTATTATTATTATTATTATTATTATTATTATTATTATTATTATTATTATTATTATTATTATTATTATTATTATTATTATTATTATTATTATTATTATTATTATTATTATTATTATTATTATTATTATTATTTTTATTATTATTATTATTATTATTATTATTATTATTATTATTATTATTATTATTATTATTATTATTATTATTATTATTATTATTATTATTTGAAAAAATAAATATTATTATTATTATTATTATTATTATTATTATTATTATTATTATTTGAAAAAATAAATAAATGTATTTAAAATTTAATCAACATTGAAAACTTTATATTTAATTAATAAAATTAAAAAAAAAACATCATAAGTTCTATATGTCAATAAAATATTAAAAATTAAATGATGCAAAACAAACATTAAAAAAAATAAACAGTAAAGTAAACAAAGAAAAAAAAAAACACCAAAAAAAAAAAAAAATAAAGAAAAATTAAAAACTAATAAAAAAATAATGTAAAAATAAAAAAAAAGAAAAATTAAAAATTAAAAATAATATAAAAAAAATTTGATAAGAAACAAAATTGAAAATAAAAGAAAATCATGAAAAGGAAAAATTATTTTTCGGAAAATCTTTGAACTAAACAAAAAAAATGTAAAAAAATATACTTATTGATGTCACGATTCAATAACGCTCTATTGCTTCCTTTTATTATTATTATTATTATTATTATTATTATTATTATTATTATTATTATTATTATTATTATTATTATTATTATTATTATTATTATTATTATTATTATTATTATTATTATTATTATTATTATTATTATTATTATTGTTATTATTATTATTATTATTATTGTTATTACCTATTATTATTATTATTATTATTATTATTATTATTATTATTATTATTATTATTATTATTATTATTATTATTATTATTATTATTATTATTATTATTATTATTATTATTATTATTATTAGTTATTATTATTATTATTATTATTATTAATATTATTATTATTTCCTTTATTATTATTATTATTATTATTATTATTATTATTATTATTATTATTATTATTATTATTATTATTATTATTATTATTATTATTATTATTATTATTATTTAATGTTAAGAAATTAATTTATAATGAAAAATTAATACCATGCTTTTTCTAGAATCCAAGAGAAAACTTTTAGCATTTTACGCCGCAGATGCTCTTAATGAGGTTTACTAAAGACAATATATATATATATATATATATACAACATATATATGTTGTTATTATTATTACATATATTATATTATTATTATTATATATTATTATTAAATATTATTATTACATATTATTATTATTATATATGCCATATACATATACATAAACATATATATTATTATATATTATATATATTATTATTATATTATTCCATGAAGCAGCATATGCTAGAAGTTTCATATTACAGTTTATGGAATTATTATATTTTATATATATTAAATATATTTATTCACTTTTAAATATATATATATACATATATTATTAAGCATATATTAGAGCAAGAAATTATTATTGTTTAAGAAGTAGAGTAATATACAGTTGCAATAGCTTTTCCATGCATACTTATATATATATATATATATAAATATATATATATATATATGTATATATATATATATATATATATATAAGATATATATATATTAGTTATATATATATATATATATATATATATATATATATATATATATGTATATAATATATATATATATATATATATATATATATATA
>JABUQX010130637.1:7500-12500 GCA_015478945.1 Trachelipus rathkii
CCAGTAGCAGCAACCAGCAGCAACAGCCTTCGGCAATGACGTGTAATAAATATGTATATGTATGTATATATATATAGCAGCATAATAATAACAGTATGCTGTAACTAGCTCTTTCTTGTAACAACTGCTCTGTATATGTATATATGTATGGCAACAATAATATATATAATATATACTATATATATATATATAACCAATAACCAACAATAACAATAGCCTTAATAGCCAACAACAGCAGCAGCAGCCAGCAGCAGCCAGCAACGCTGCTGGCTGGCCCGGCTCGTAACAATGACGTATATAGCAGCAGCAACCTTCCAGCTTAGTATGTAGCAACAGCCAGCAGCAACGCTGTAGCCAGCAACAGCAACCTTATATATGCTGTAACATATATATATAGTATACATATATTGATAGTATATATGTGTGTGTATTATTGATATTATTATTATTATTATTATTATTATTATTATTATTATTATTATTATTATTATTATTATTATTATTATTATTATTATTATTATTATTATTATTATTATTATTATTATTATTATTATTATTATTATTTTAAATAATAATAATAATAATAATAATAATAATAATAATAATAATAATAATAATAATAATAATAATAATGAACATAATAATAATAATAATAATAAATATATAATAATAATAATAATATAATAACAATAACAACAATAATAATAATAATATAGAAATAATAACAACAACAATAATAATAATAATAATAATAATATAATAATAATAATAATAATAATAATATTAAAGCTGCTCGCGCGACAACCAACCAATAATATATATGTAATATATATATATATATCATATATATATATATATATGTATATATATATCAACCATATATAATATATATAATAATATAACTATTTATAACTAAATATAAATATACATATACTACATATATAACTTAAATCTGTATAATAATATCTGATAGATAATAAACTTTATAATTCTCAATAATAATATATATATATATAACTAATATATATATACATATATATAATATATATATATAATATAACAACAACCTTAATAACCTTATATGCTGTAACTGCTGTATGCTATAACAACTATAATATACGTGAGGAACATATACAAGGTTAGCTGGTAAATCGTGCGGCTGTGTGCAGTTCTGATACTGTACAATGTAAATGTTACACAGCATTTTTTAAAAAGTCGATAATAGTAATCAATAAGTGGCAGCGACCATTTTTATTGTTACTTATTTGTTAAAGCTCATGACGTTTCTATAAAAATAATATATATATATATATATATATATATATATATATAACTCTAACTATATATATATATATATATAGCAACATATATATATCTTCTTCTTCATAATATATATATATATATATATGCCTCTTTGCCTACTCTTTCTGTACTCATTCATCTAACCATATATAATATATGCCAGCATAATAATAGCAACAACCAACAACAATAATAACCTCCAGCAACCTTAGCAATATATAATATATGCATATAATAATATGTAATATAATATAGCGCTATTCAACATCTTTATAACCATACAACCTTATTCGGCAGCCAGTATATGTATGTATGTATGGCATATATACTGCTGTAACCTGGCAACAGCCTTAGCAGCAGCCAGCTGTATGCCTTCTTTGTAACAGCAGCAGCGATGACGTAGCCAGCAGCCAGCGCCCAGCAGCAGCAGCAGCGGCAACGCTGCTGCTGGCGCCAACAATAGCCCAATAGCCCAGCCATAGCCATATAGCCATGCCAGCGCTATTATGCTGTAACTAGCCCGCTGTAATATAGGTAACCACAGGGAACATATATAGCAGCATGCTCTGTAACAACGCCAGCAGCAGCAGCAACATGTTTGTATATACTAGCTAATAACCTTATAGTAACCAGCCTTATATGTGTCAACAATAATAATATAACATATATATATATATATATATATAACCAATAATAACATATATATATAATATATACTATATATACTTTTACATATATATATATACCACTTCCCTTTCTGCTATATAAAAAATTTTAATTTCTCTTGGCAATTTTGTATAATTAATAAATAAATACAAAAATAAAATTATAAAGAAGAAATTTAAAATTATACATTGTAGAATGTGAAGTTACGTCTCCCATGGCAATCGTCGAGTCGTTTGAAGAATATTTACCAACTTCTCTTCCTCTGGAAGTATGGGTTTTAAAATCCACACTTTCATTAATTTTTCCTGAATGCTGGTCATATAATAATAGTGACAGTAGTGAAAGTGATAATAATAATATTTAATATAGTGAGTAGTGGTGCATAGTAGTGAAATACAGTGTAGAACATAACATAATATGTTAATGTTAAAACAGAATGGCTGAGATGATATCTACTACAATCCTTTGAAAGTACTTAAGCTAAATCTATTGACTAATAGTAAAATATAGTAATTGTGTGTTAAATATGAATGTTAACATATTAAATAATAATATTATAATAATGTTAATAATAATATAATAATAATAATAATAATAATAATAATAATAATAATAATAATAATAATAATAATAATAATAATAATAATAATAATAGCAATAACCTAAGAATAATAATAATAAAAATAATTATAATAATAATAATAATAATAATAATAATAATAATAATAATAATAATAATAATAATAATAATAATAATAATAATAATAATAATAATAATAATAATAATAATAATAATAATAATAATAATAAAAATAATAATAATAAAAATAATAATAATAGTAATAATAATAATAATAATAATAATAATAATAATAATAATAATAATAATATTAATAAAAATAATAATAATAATAATAATAATAATAATAATAATAATAATAATAATAATAATAATAATAATAATAATAATAATAATAATAATAATAATAATAATAATAATAATAATAATAATAATAATAATAATAATAATAATAATAATAAGCTAACAATAATAATAATAAATAACAATAGCAAACATGATAAAAATAATACATGTAAATATCGTATATATATATAACAATATAACCCAGCCAATAATAATATATGTATGTATGTATGTATATATGTATATATACTATGTATAACTCTTCCCAATAACAATATCTTATATATATAGCCATATATAACATTGCATAACATTAACATGCCAACAGCCAACATAATATGTAGCGTAACACGCATATATAACTATGTATATATATAATAACCAATGTATATGCACAATAACGCAAACATGGCTAAATGGAGCTGAGAATCACTTAACAATCATGATTTCACGCATCTACGCCCAGCAACAACAACAGCCAACATATACACCAATAGCCTTGTATGTATGCCAACTGCCATATGCCAATGCTGTAGTATAATGAACATATGCAGCAGCCAGCCAGCAGTAGCCAGCCAGCCAACCCCTTTTAGCTTAACCTTGTAACTTGTATGCTGCTGCTTATACTCTTGCTGTAACAACAGCAGCATAACATGTATGCTGCTGCTGCTGCTGCCAACAATATTGGTGATTGTGTGTGGTGTGTCTATGTATGCGTGTGTGTTTATGTATGTATGTATTTGGCAGCAACCTTATATATATATGTAACTTATCATATATATATATTATATATCTATATATATATATATATATCTTTCACCTTTCTGCATAGCATATATATATAACTATATGCTGCTATATATATTGCACTTTACTGTTGTATATAAAATGCACCCGATAGCTCAGTGGTAGAGCACTCGCCAAACAAAGCGAGGGTCCCAGGTTCGCAACTGGTCGGGTGGGAGAATGTGAGCAATTCTCTCCTTAGGCTTTGCTTCGTCCTGTTCGGACGTTAATTGAATGCACCCCTTCTAGATTAAGGCTCGCATGGCTATAACATAGCAGCAACAGCAGTATGTATGCTGTAACCTTATGCTAACCTTATGCTGCTATGTAGCATAGTAGCAGCATACTGCTGCTGCTGCTAACTACTTATATGCTCTTTGTATATATAGGACATTTTATAAGTGGTTGACTCAGTATTAGCTCATAGGTTAGGTTAATTTGGGTTAAGTTTGGTTAGAGGTGGGTGGGTTAAGGTTATGTTGGGTTAGGTTAGGTTAAGGTTAGGATAGGTTGCAAAAATTTATGTATTTACCTAAAATTATTAAATAACGTTACATTAATTATTGATTTTTCGCTCTGAGTCAGCCGCTTATAAATAAAAGCCATATAACGCCTGTATATATATACTGCTGCTGCTGCTTATATATATATATAATATATATATATATATATACTTATATATATATATACACTGCTCTTATAATAACTAACCAACAATAGCAACAACAACCTTTGCTAATATATATATATATATATATATATATATGGGATCCTTCAGAAATGATTCGGTTATCCTAGATTAGGAAATATTGGTTGTTAGGGAATCTGCCGTTGCACCCCGATGCCCATTGGTTTGTCTCTTTCATCTTCACTTCTCTCATAATCATGGGTATCTGCAACAAAATCACTCACCTTATACACGCTCATTTGGCATCTTTATAAATGGACAAATTATTTTTGAAGCTTTAGAAGGGAAGTGAGGCAGCCTCCAATAATAGTCCCTTATCCACCCCTCCTCCCATAACCACCTGGGGTTATACAACCTCGGGTGATTGATTGATGCCGCCACAGATTTGCAGATATGTTGTGATATGTTCTTCATAAACTTCTGTAACATTCTCTCTCTTCATCATAATTTGCTCTCTGTTGAACAACAAATTTCATCTCCTAAACCTCACATATTCTTAGCTAAAATTCATGCGTTTGAGCTTTCTGATAGCAAACCTTACGCTGCTAACTTCAATTTTCTGCCAAATTAGATTGATTGTGCTTTTGTGTATGTATGGGCATAATGGCTCTTGACTCAGAGTCATGATTCACC
>JABUQX010130637.1:17500-19825 GCA_015478945.1 Trachelipus rathkii
TAGATAATAATACATAAGAATACGACGAGGCTCAATTCTATTCTCTCTATTATCACCATATAAATAAAATAATTAGAGGTCACGTCCATAGTTGATCGGCTTTAGCATTCCTTTGCTGGGAAGAAGCGGGTGATGCCTTCTTGCCTGAAGTAAAGGCGCAAACCACAATAAAAATAACGCAAATATACAAATATAGCGTTTTCAATATGTATGACGTCATGTCCTTGGTCCCCTCATGCTGGCTCTACAGTAACATCTAGAAATGAACTGTTCTTTTGATTGGTAACGGCCACGGCTGTTTCGACTTATATAAAGTCAAACTTACAATGCATAGCAAGTAAACTGTAGAATACCAAATATTATATACTTATACTACAAGGATATTATAATGATACGTATGTAGTAATATTATAGTCTTTATTAATTAATATAATATATATAATTAATAACTTATATACTATATATTATATATATAGTATATAGTACATACCTATATAAGTATACGTTTTTTAATGATATATATATATGTATCTATAATATATACGTAATAACTATTACGAGTGCGCAGGATGCGTGAGATGACGATCAGTGCGTTCGTTTACGCACCTTTGGACACACCTATTTACGCAATAGCTATATATATATATATATATCTATGAATTTTAATATTTATATACTAGATATTAGTATATAGTATATATAATATATACATATATGTATATATTACATCGTAGATATATATAAAAGGATATGTGAATAGGTATATCATAGTAGTTATTATAGATATATTATATATTAGTAATATCTAATACTATATTCTTTATATATACGCGGATGGGTATTGGTATAATATAAAGTAGTATTAGATACTATATCTATATGTTATACTATAATTATATATTTTTTTTATATATATATACTATATTATATATGAATATTTATATATAATAATATATATATTAATATATTATTATATATATATAAATATACTCTATAATAATATATATATTGTATATATATTGTATATATAATATACTATATATTATATAGGAGTTTTCTTTTGTTACGTTGTCGACATCACGACTTGCACGGCAGAGCCCTATTCAGCGGGAGGGGGTGTTCCACCGCTAAAATTTCATCGGCACTGCGGCATGAATTCGCAGATGAGCAGCAGACTGCAGCTTTAAAGTGAGGAAGAATTAAATTCAGCAGGAAAACAAGGAATGGAAGAGAATCCCACAGAACAGATGTGGCAGGAAAGAAGGAGGCACGTGGCACAGGAACATAGCGGAGTTACGGGTACTCAAGCACAAAAACTTACGTCGTGGGCGCAGCCACAGCACTCATGTGCGGCTGTGCTTACGATGGGCGTCGTAACAAGGTGTGTGGTTCGGAGGTACGTGAGTGGTAAGGCTTCTGGTAAGTTCCATTCATCGAAGGACCTGCCTTATGCCGCGTTAAATCTATAAGAAAGGTAGATAAGGCAACCAACATCCGGCCGGGCAAAAGATAGAGGGTATCAAGTGAACTGGAAAAAGAACAGAAGCAGATTTATTAAAAGTGCCTTTTGGCTTTTATGACGTCCGACGCGGCACTGTCCAAAAGCCGGGTGACCGCAGAGGCCCCTCCAGCTATGAGGAAAGTAGGGCTCCATACAAGGGGGGATGAGACGCCCTTGTAATAGCTGGAAAGTAACTGAAGTAAGAGGAAAAAAAAAAAATTATCTCGGCAGTCTAAACAGAACTTCAGCAGTTTCTTTGAGCTTGGCCGCCATAGCAACCGTTTGATTGAGGATTGTCAAGTACAATTTTTTTGTTTTATCGTTAGGCCAAGGAGGTTTATGTTATTGGTCAAGGCAGATTAAGAGACGAGAGACTATCGGGCGTCGAAAGTATATTAATACAAGTTAGAAGGTGTTTTAGAAAAGGGTAGATTTGTGATAAGTTGATGTTTTTAAAGAATTGATTTCCCATGCAAAGGTTGAGACGGACCACTAAATGCGGAAATTCTTCCAGATCAGGCGGAATAGAATCGGAAAGATAAGACGTAGAGGAGCATTCTAGAATGAAGTAACACCAAGAGGGGAGCAAATTGAAAAATGAGTTGAGGAATTGAAGGGTCGAGCATTTCGGCAATATGAGGGATAAAGAGTTAAGATTTGTGGCAGTGTGAGAAGATAAGATCCATTAATAAAAAGTAAAATATAAGTGGAGATAAGACAGAACCCTGAGGAATACCACTATTAACGAGAAAAAGAAGAGAGTCGCTCCATCAACCACAGGCACGATTATTGAGGGGCGAAACTTGAATAGAAAGGCTAGACTA
>JABUQX010130638.1:0-5000 GCA_015478945.1 Trachelipus rathkii
TATATATATATATATATATATATATATATATATATATATATATATGTGTATATATATATATATATATATATATATATATATATATATATATATATATATATATATATATATATATATATATATATATATATATATATATATCCACGCAGGGGGAATTGATTCTTATTATGGTGTTATGCCTCTTGGTATACAAATCCTGGAGAATGACTATATATAACCAATACTTAGGTCTGTGTAATCCTCTCCCAAACAAAGTAATCAGCCTTTAGTATGTACATTTGTTGTTCATTTGTGCATTTGCACATTTGTAATCTTTCAGATTTCATTCTTTCCCCTCATTTTCATATTAATTTTCCATTTTTTTTTCAATCCACTTTCTCCACCACAATTTCTATCTAATTTTTTTATTGCTACCCATCAGGCCATTTAAGTACTTGTACGTAATTCCCCTCTTCCAAATAGGTCCTCCCTTTTTTTCATTACATCCCCTCGAGCTATCCGGTGCTTCTTCCCGCATGGGTCTTCAGTCCACTTTACTCACTTCTTCCTGTGGATGAGGGTAAGAGCTAAACCGTCCTTTCTGCTTGCCTTGCCTGGTCTCACTAGAGGGATCCGGAACCTGAGCTTAACCGGCGAGAGGCTGTCCTGCACCTGTAATCTCGGTTCTGACGCAGCACAGGTTCTGTGTTGATAAAGCAAACCACGTGGAGTTCCAGGAGGCTCTTTCGAGGCCACATCCACGGCCTACCCTACGTGGTTTGGTAGGGAAGTTGTGTAGGTGTCTGGCCTCTGACCTGTTGTGGAGAGAATGACTACCCTTCCTTATAAATATACGCCCTTAAAGCCCATCCTGTTATTTACTTTTATGTTTCATTTGTTTCATTGTTATAACTGCTCATTTATGGAGAAGATGTCTGAGGTTTAATTTTTTATGAAACTGGCTCTTCAAAAAAACGTTATTAACAAAGACAACAACATCAACAACAAATACCATCAGTCGGGTTCCCAGCCTGACCCTATCTCAGTTTCCCTTACTTCTAGACCAGCAGGTGTTTCCGCTTTTATTCTTTCTACTACATCTGAAAGTCCTCTGCATAACCTCAGCGATTCGTCGCCTAGTATGCCCTTGACACCCCAGATGCCCAAACAAACGGTCGGAGCAATCCAGAAAAGGTGCCACTCGTATAGTCGTTCTCATTTGTTTATTCCAAATGCAGCTCCTCCTCCAGGAATGCCAGCTGACACACATTCCCGGCGTATTACTTTATTGCGATCCACCACCTCTAAAGCTCTTTACTGAGCAAAGAACCATTATTCTTAGTGATGCACTAGAAAATGTTTTAGGATCCCATCTCGTTCAAGCCACTACCCGGAATCAAAGCTCTATCTTGTCATCCTTAACTTATCTAGGAAACATCCCTCTTATTTCCACTGTTGATGAAATAAGAAACACATCCAAAGGCACTATTTATTCTTTAGAACAGAAAAACGAAGATATTGCTGTCATTTTAAGAAATCTCCAGCAGAAAAGATTTGCCGTTACAAAAGTATATAGATTTCCCCATCGTTGGGACTCGCCTGATACTCCAACTCCTCGTTTACTGCTGACCTTTAGTACCCTTAACCACATTCTTCAAAGGTGAAATAGGGTTTACAAGCTCCATTGTTCATACGTTTATTCCCCGACCCAGACGTTGCTTTAAATGATAACGGTTTGGTCATTCCCGAAAATACTGTAAGGGACCCCATGACATATGACCAGTTGGCGGAGAAGAATTTCACATTCCCTGTGAAAACACACCACACTGCAAAAACTGTGGAGGACCCCACATTGATTCTTTAAAATGTCCCTTTTTACTTGATTGAACAGGAAGTTTTGGAGTTATGTACCATACAAAAATTGAGCAGAGTTGCCATACACCAGCTCAAAGATAAATATCACACAAGACAAAGGCAATCTTACGCTTCAATTGTAGCAGCCCCCCTCCCCTGCCTCGATGTGTTAATCCACCGACACAACTTTATTCCAGTAGAACTCTTCCCCTAAATTCTTGCAAAACTAAAGCAGTTACTGCAACATGTCCGCCTGCATTGCCTATACTAACAACTTCTCAAATAATCCAAAAGCAACCCTTTATTCAATCTCCCGTTCAAGATGCCATCAACAACCCTACTCCGAGTAATAGTTTTTAATCAACTAGCAATGAAACTAAGTTGGTTCATCCAATACAAAGCTTGGAGAACATTTCCTGCCAAGACACTCTGTAATGTACTCTCCCGATGAATTCGCCAAACTCACGTAAGAGGCCTGCATCTAATATTTACAGCACCTAATATTTATATCAATTTACCAACAGATGATCCCCATAAATACAGATATCTACTACCTCCGAACATACAACCATTGAAAAACATAACTAATCTAAAGACATCCCTCCAATGCAAAAATAATGCCGACTCCACTCAGCTCAGCCCATTCCGGGAATTTACAATATTGGTTGCACAGGTTGTCCTAACACATATATAGGAGACCAACATGGTTATGATCTCCAAACAGATAATTTAAATTCCGCATTGGTTAAGCATAGAAACCAATTTAATCACCAAATAAATGCCAAATACTATCAGATTCTTCGAAAAAAAATGGAAACATTTAAACGAAAACTTTTGGAGAGCTTCCTGATTTACAATACAAAACAAAAGCATATTAATATATAGGAGATATTTAAACATATGTTAATATCAAATAAATATTCTTTCATTTCTATAAATTACAGATTTGTTTTGTTCAAAGTTAAGTACAAAACCAACAAGATTCGAGCACATCCAATACTGAACAAAATATTGAATCAAATTAATGCACACGGCATAAGATTGAATAAGGTCCAGCAGGACTGAAAGGCCTATCTTTTTGTTAAGATTTTAATTTGTTTTAAATAATAAATTGTGAAAAAGTAGTTTACATTTATTAGGGGTTATATTGATGTTACCTATCTTACAGCGTGTTAGCAGGTTAAAGTGAAATATATATATATATATATATATATATATATATATATATATATATATATATATATTTATATATATATATATATATATATATATATATATATATATATATATATATATATATATATATATATATATATATATATATATATATATATATATATATATATATATATTATCAAACATATTACTATTTTTTTCAATATTTGTTAATTAATCTTAAAAAATGGGTCGAAGTCAAGAAGTATTTATCAAAATTGGGTCGCCACCCAAAAAAGTTTGAGAACCACTGAACTACAGCTTTTGTAATCCCTATTCCCATACCTGGGAAAGATCCAAAGTTGACGGACAATCAAAGATCAATTTTGCTAACATGTCATGCTTGAAAATTATTGGAAAAAATGGTTTCCGACCGCCTTCTCCCTGTTCTGGGTAGTAGCCGGGCTTTTTCAAACCTCCAGTTTGGTTTTCGCAAAAATAGTCCGACCGCGGATCCCTTGTTAAAACTGGATTATGACAACCGGGACACCTTCTCAACTGGTGGGATGGTTCTTGGTGTCTTTTTTGACCTTGAAAAGGCTTATGACACAACGTGGAGAATTAGGGTTCTCCTTAAACTCCATTCGCTCCATTTCCGAGGAAAGCACCCTCTCTTTATTGAATGCCTTCTGACAGATCCATTCATCCAAGTTCTGTGTTCTTCTGTTCTATCACGCCACTTTACTCTGGATGAAGGCGTTCTGAAGGGCAATGTTCTAAGTGTATTATTATTTGCTCTCGGACTCAATGACATCGTTACTTCTATCCCAACGACGGTCAATTTTTCTTTCTATGCTGATGATCTGGCGCTATATATATAGCTGGTGCTAGGCTGCGATTTCTTGAAAGGCAACTTCAACTGGCTCTAGAGAATATTTCACAATGGGGTGATTCCAATGGCTTCCATTTCTCACACACCAAAACCTCAGCAGTACTATTTAGGAAAAAAGGGAGTCGAAGAATCTGCCATCTTCCTCTCGCGAACCTAACCTTATATGGTTTACACATTCCTGTAACTTCCCAAGTCAAATTTCTAGAACTCATTCTAGATGACAACTTAACATATGCACCACACATTAAACTCCTGGAAACGACTTGTCATCGCGTGCTTGTCCTATTACGTTATCTCGCCTCAAAATTTTGAGGTGCTGATCGCAAGTCCCTTTTACCTCTCCGCACCGCCCTAATCCGATAGAAGCTGGACTATGGATCCGTAATATATGGTCAGGGCTCCCCAATTCTATTACACCTGTTAGATCCTATCCAAAACGTACCGACCCGTATCTCCACTGGAGTCTTCCGATCGTCTCCCCGGGTAAGCCTTGAAGTTGAATCCGATGTGATGCCACTCTCTCTTCGAAGGAAATACATCATGTGCATAAGTTATCTTCGCTTTCAGACCACCAATACCATCTGCTATTACACCGATTCTGCGAGAAATACCTCAGAAACCTCCTTACTAGCCATTTGCAAACATTGTTTATAACATCCTCAACATACCTATGCAAAAAGGTGCTACCGTTCTCTTATCACGAAGGGTATACACCTTGGCTATTCCCTGCTCCCACCATTTGCCTATTCCTTATATATATATATATATATATATATATATATATATATATATATAGCAGTTATGCTATATATATATAGGCATATATATATATATATATATATATATATATATATATATATATATATATATATATATATATATATATATATATATATCTTCAGTTTATGGTGGATTTACGCCAGTGTTTACTGACGGCTCTAAAACAGGGGGCAGTGTAGGTGCGTCTTCTGTCTTTCCTGACCGTAACCTCTCCCATGCCCTCCTCCCCTCATGTTTCAATTTTTACGGCAGAATTAATGGCAATAATGATTGCCCTTTCTCGAATTCTATTCCTTAATCAAGACCGCTCATGTCATTTATTCAGATTCGCCCAGCGCCC
>JABUQX010130638.1:10000-15000 GCA_015478945.1 Trachelipus rathkii
ATTTTATATAATAATGAATCTTAGAGAAATGGCATAGTTAGATTTTTTTAAAGGGAAAGAGGTTATATCATCTTTTGATGGCGTTTTTTTAATAAATATATATTATTTTTTATCTTTAAATTTTTCATTGTTATTCATTGGGGTTACAAGAAGTACAAATTCAGTTTCATGACCCTGAGCTGGACGTCATTGCATTCCTCAAAATTTTATACATTCTTGCTTGAAAAGATATATTTAAAAAAGAAAAAATATTACATTTATTTGTTATTACCTGGACTCGTAAAGCTGTCGATTTAGCTTACACCTGGGGAGAGAGAGAGAGAGAGAGAGAGAGAGAGAGAGAGAGAGAGAGAGAGAGAGAGAGAGAGAGAGAGAGAGAGAGAGAGAGAGAGAGAGAGAGAGAGAGAGAGAGAGAGAGAGAGAGAGAGAGAGAGTACCGGCAATAGTGAACTATAAGTCGGATAGCTCAGTTCGCGCTAATCTGCAGTTAAAACTTTTACAGGAAAACAAACCGATCATTAACTCTTATGTTAAAGCAAAGAACTGGTCGTTTAAATATGGACAACATATCACTGGGAACTGGGTACTTGGTTCTAAAATATCTAATTTTAATACGTAAAATGGGAGCAAAATTTCGGCTGGGAAAGCTATGGACACTTCATCACAACAAACTGGACGAGTGACCAAAATATTTGCCGATATAGCGTTATCAGGCTGTAATCAAGCTGTAATCGGAGTGTAATCCGGCTGTAATCAGGCTGATATCAGACTAATGAAAATTTCTAAATCGCAAAGTATCACAAAATTCAGAACTGAGGAGCAACTTTCTTTTTACAGGATTAAACTCCCTCTCCAGCTCATGTTCCGGCTCCGGCTCCGGCTCCGGCTCCACCAATGTAATTTTTTCTTTTGCTTATTTTCCACCCAAAACTTTGAGACTCCGGCTACGATTCCGAAACCCTGGTAAAATTACTGATAATCAGTTTGCTATCCTAATGAACGTAATCCAAACATTCCAAAAAGGCTATTTGACATTACCTGTCCTAAGCTGTGCTTGAGTCCAATCAAATGATAATGGTTGGGATGCAAAATGCTTTGATACTTCTTGAAAATGACTTCAAGCTCAAGAGGGTCGTCTTCATTCGTTTGTTGTAACTCGGTGTAGATCAAGTTTGTGAGCCTGTTCACTATTCCACATCTAACCTGGATTAATAATAATAATAATAATAATAATAATAATAATAATAATAATAATAATAATAATAATAATAATAATAATAATAATAATAATAATAATAATAATAATAATAATAATAATAATAATAATAATAATAATAATAATAATAATAATAATAATAATAATAATAATGAGTCATGCACATTTTCTACGAATACAGTTTTAAGGTGAGGGAATTTTTACGACGATGAGATAAAAATCACATATAAAGGGAAAATTTTAAGCTTACCTACGCTAAGGTTGCGTTCTTGCATTGCTGTACGAAAAAAATAAGAATTAATATTAATTTTAGGCACCGGTGTTGCCGGGAACGCGCAGTCTGCAACGCATCCATGGCATCTAGTATACCACTCTACGGTATTCATTAATTAAAAAAAAAAATGTCATGTCGTCTACATTCATTCTACAAACTTTGGACATACATCAAATTTAAACTGGAAATAAAACAGTTTCAATTTTATAAGCTTAGGTGTGAAGCCCAAAAAAATATATATTGATTTCTTTTTACTTTTTGTTTAATATTAATTAAATTATATTTGAAAATTCACCATTTACAAAGAAAGTTTGTGTTTTTTTCTGTTTCATAAATCTTTCTCTTTTAATTTTCTTTCATTTGAAAATTACCTCGCTGATTAATTTTGTTCGTAGAAAATTTGCATGAATAATAATAATAATAATAATAATAATAATAATAATAATAATAATAATAATAATAATAATAATAATAATAATAATAATAATAATAATAATAATAATAATAATAATAATAATAATAATAATAAAAACTGATACTATTAACCTCATAGCTGCATTCATAATAATAATAATAATAATAATAATAATAATAATAATAATAATAATAATAATAATAATAATAATAATAATAATAATAATAATAATAATAATAAGAAGAAGAAGAAGAAGAAGAAGAAGAAGAAGAAGAAGAAGAAGATATAAGAATAATAATAATAACACACACACACACACACACACACACACACACACACACATAATAATAATAATAATAATAATAAAAACTGATACTATTAACCTCATAGCTGCATTTATCGCAGACAAAATCGGGCATGTTATTCTCCTGTAGAGGGTTTCTCGGTAAAATATTCCCTCCACAGTGATTTTTGGAGCATATTAAAGCGCTGAAATATGTTCCCATCTCCGTCGGGTCGCTGCATCTTTCACAGACACAATCAAAAAATTTCCCGTATTTTAAATGTTTTCTTCTCTCGATTGTTCCAGAAAGGAGGTGTGTGTACGTACCTACAAAAAATGATGAAGGGACTTTACAAAGAAGATCTAGAAGATCTTACATGATCTATGGGATCGATTGATCAAAAACTTTATTCATAAAAGTTCTTTTTTTGCAAATCTGCTGTATAAACTCTTTTGAATTTCCTAATATTTTCCGTCTCTTTATATTAATATTTTTTAATTGCTTCTTCCTGTTTTTGTTTTTTTAAATTATTTATTAGCATCATTAATTTTTTTTTTTTTTTTTTATTGTATTGACTTAAAACAGAATCATTTCATATACTAATTAATATTTAAATTTTAAAATTAAAATTGATATTATCTTGAAATATTTGTCATTTTATTAGTGATAAGCTTACAGTACCAGTTATTTGAGTCCCTTTGTAAATATTTCTTGAAGCTATGACGAGCATAATCATCCCATCCATTATAGTGTGATGAGTGTTGGAGGAACAATCGTGGCTCATCATTGCACATAAAGGATAAATGCCTCTTGCTCTGAACTCATTTTTAGTATCTGGGTAAACAAAAAATACCAGGTCACACCAGTGAATATCTGTTTGCCCTCTAGTTTAGGTTAATATATTTTAGTACGTCATCATACAATAGTTTTGATTTTTTTAATGAAATATTTAAAATCTTTCTCATTATTTTTAACTTACAATTAAAACGAAATTTTAAAAAATAGTCATAAAATTCCATATAATAGATGGAATTAAAATTCCATCTATTGGATGAAATTTTAAAAAAAATTTTGTGTGTGAAAGTGCTATTTTCTCACCTGGAATATTAGACCGAACTTCATGACAATTAACGTCTAGAATTCCAGTAACTCTATGGATTAATTCTGCACTGTGTTTGACTTTTACCTTCTCCTGGAGATATTCTACCACATTTTTCTGTAACAGGAATTCTAAATTATTAGTGTTAATTTAAAAAACAAAACAGGGAATATGAAAGTATTAAAAGTATAAACTAGGAAATTTTTATTTTAAGTATTTAATATTTTAATTAAGTGATTATTATGTTCATCTTGCAGACTTAAAAGTAGTCATTCTGTCCTCAAATGAAAAATGTACAAAATTTCAAACGAAATTACAATGAGTTAAACCTCAGATAAATTACCTGTTCTGTCTCCCAAAGTTCTGTATCTTTCCTAAGTTCGTCGTGTGACTCCATTGATATCAATGTTTCCCAATTTTTAGGATATTTTTTCTCTAAAAGTAAACAACGAAGGGGCAGAACCGACTCGTACATTGGATTGCACTCTGAAAAATCGTCCATTTTGGGTCTATAACCGGAGGCAACATATACCTCGCATTCTAGAGGGTGATAACCTTTACCTTCACATTCAGAACCACACATAGGCCAGCCACACCT
Source organism: Trachelipus rathkii (assembly GCA_015478945.1). Classification (NCBI taxonomy): domain Eukaryota; kingdom Metazoa; phylum Arthropoda; class Malacostraca; order Isopoda; family Trachelipodidae; genus Trachelipus; species Trachelipus rathkii. Next base: position 13,887 of record JABUQX010130638.1, read on the forward strand.
GAAAAGATATTTAATCTATTTGAGAGGCTGATATCCAACTATTGTATGATCTTTTGTAACAAGTGAATAAGTATAAGAGCATTGATGCCATATGAACTATTGTTATTTTTTTATTATTATTATTTTGTGAGCGAAATAAAGAAAGGAATTACTTCGAACATTCATATATCTCTGTAACATCCAGTTGTTTATAACAACCCAGACATAATGGTTCGCAGTTCTGCTTTGGACCTGTCACTACTGGGTAGTCAACAAATAAAACTTCGCCTTCTTTTATATCTTCTTTGGCTACCAAACATCTGTGTATGAAAAAGATGAAAAGGGTTTTATTGTTTTTAAAATAAATGTAATCAAATGAAACGTCTAATTTTTCGTTTGTGATAAAGTTTAAAAATTCTTAAGTGAAACAAATTGACGAAAGGTTCAACATCCATTTAAATTCATCTGTAACTTGCAATTTAAGGAAATATGCTTACTACGTGTTCTCGAAACATAAAATCATCTCAACTGCTTTTCTGAACAGTAAGTTATACTTTATCTAGAACATATTTTATACTACTACTTCATACGGGGACTAGCCCAAAATGTAGAGACGGAAAAATGATAGACAGGTCAAATGTTCGACACCACATCAAAAAAATTTCTTGTACAGCCCGCCGCAGGCGTTAGGCTAAGTTAGGTTAGGTTAGGTTAGGTTAGGTTAGGTTAGGTTAGGTTAGGTTAAGTTGTTAGGTTAGGTTAGGTTAGGTTAGGTTAGGTTAGGTTAGGTTAGGTTAGGTTAGGTTAGGTTAGGTTAGAGTTGGTTAGTAGGTTAGTTAGGTTAAGTTTAGGGTTAAGGTTGTAGGGTTGGGTTATACGGGGTTGGACGCGTTGAAGGCAATCCGTAGGTTAGGTTAGGTTAGGTACGTTAGGTTAGGTTAGGGTTGTTAGATTAGGTTAGGTTAAGTTAGGGTATGTTACGTCATTTTATGTTAGGTTAGGTTAGGTTAGGGTTAGAGTTAGGTTGGTTAAGTTAAGTTTTGTTGGCAGTTGCGTTATATAGGAAACTCGTAAATAACCAGATCCTGTTGTTTTACGATGTCGACCATTACTTCACGGCCTGTCGATCATTTTT
>JABUQX010130638.1:20000-25848 GCA_015478945.1 Trachelipus rathkii
GTATAGACCATTGCTGTTCTATGTTTTGTGTCTGGAGACAAGACGCAATAACTTTTATGAATTAGTTCATTATTAGATATATCCTTATAGTATAGAACAAATTAAGGATGAATAGTACATTGGGCGTTTTGATAATGAAAACCTTGGATGGCATCTTGTACTATGAATGTGTAATTCTCTGAGAAATCTCCAAGAATAATCACCTCTTCACTGTTTAGATTGTTTTTTAAATTTTTTAGAAACTGACTTTGCGTATTTGCAACAAAGTGGCGTCTTGATAATTTCACAATTTTCTGACACAAAGAAGTTATGAAATCTTCAGAAGATTCCATAGCTTCGATTAGAGTTCACATGTCAGTACTGATCCACTGTTTATATTTGAATTCTTCGCTAGTCGTCAATGGTTTTCTAAGACATTCAGAAAGGTTTTGACACTTTCTTCTCTAGGACACCTAGAAGGCTAGAACATATGTTCATCATGCAATCTCTATTCTCTGTACTGCAGACACTTTTCTCAACTAATAATTTGGAGTCAAAATCCTTTATACCCAATACAGAAATCTGAAGCTTCGTATTTGGGTGGTAGATACACACATACGAAATGGGTTCCTGCAGGTCCAGCCAAAATACAATATTTGGGTCTTAAACTAGCGAAGGTAGAGGAACCAATACTTGGGAGCTTGGAATTTTCTTTGTAAAGGTTATATGCCTCTTTCAAACTCAATAAAACTAATCTTCTTTGAACATACTCTTTCTTTCCTGTTTCTTCAGTTCATATGCTTATGTAATCCTTTCTACCAGGACAGATTCTGCTAGCATCATCTGACTCAAAAATTCTTCACATACTCTTTCATTTCCTTTGAAATAACTTTCCCTTTTGATACTTGTTTAATTTCAGGGAGGATGCCATGTTGTTTATCAAGCTTGAAACTTTTTACAAGATACTTAGAAGCATTAAATAAAGACATCGTTTTTCTTACTGGATATGGAGAAAGACTTAAAATTTTACCTTCCTTTTATAACTGTCCTTTGATTGAATGGATTTACAAGCTTCCCCATTAGATGAAATAATCTACAAAACTTCTGATTCATCTAATAATTCAGGTGATTTGGACAATAAATTCCAACAATTACTGCATAATAAATCATCTTTTCTTAATTTACTATATTTCTGAACTAGGTTTTCACTTATTTTTTTAAACTTGCTACAATTTTCTTATCATGCTTTCTAAGTGGATCACAGCAATATTTACGCATTCTCTATTTATAAAATAGAAATTCTAGTATAATGTATAAATTTGCAATAAGCATTTAAAAAAAGTGAAATGATTTATAAAATAGAAAATTCTAGTATAATGTATAAATTTGCAATAAGCATTAAAAAAAAGTGAAATGAAATATAATTTAATAAAAACAAAAGTTATTCAACAAGTAACAAATAGCTGTTATATATATATATATATATATATATATATATATATATATCACTCACACTCACTATCTATTAATATATATATATATATATATATATATATATATATATATATATATTATATATATATATATATATATATATATATATATATATATGCCCTAACAAATTAGAAATATGTATTGATATAGTTTCATGATATAAATTTTAATTTTTTTTTTACGCAACAATATATTTGCACAGCCATTGTTGTGTAAATGTTAGCAGAAAGAATGTCCGCGTGCTTTTTGTAGTCGAGAAAAGTTCTAGAAAGTTCTAGCAGTGTTGCCCTTGCCAACTAAGTTCTTCTGTTATTATGATAGAATCTCCTTTGGAAACCTTGTTTAAAAAAATATTAAATATAAGGGTAATAAAATGTTCATATTTGTAATATATTATATAATATATACTATATATATATATATATATATATATATATAATATATAATATATATAAACTATATATATATATAATATATATCAAAAAAATAATATAAAATATATATATATAATAGCAATATATATAAGCTCTAAACATTTTGATATTATGGGTATTTTTTGATTAATTTTTTACAATTGTTAATACTTGATAAATACATTTTTATTTCCTTATTATATTAAGGAATACTGAAAGTTTAATAAAAAAAAAATTCGAAGTCACTGATATCGATGTACTTGGGGGGTGGGGGGCAAATGAAATATACCAAACCTTGTCTTTCTTTCAAAAAAAATATAGATGAATAAAATTAAGGTTCAAGTCTAAATGAAGAGGCGTAAATTTATGATCGCGAAAAAGATAACAAATTTAATAATTTTAAGGTGAAATGTAGATTAAAAGGGTAAACATCCTTAACTAACACGTGACACTGCTGGGCTGCACGAGCAGATTTCTGCGATTGTCGATATTATGACATTTTTTGTACCTTCCTTTTAAAGGATAAGTGCCCCAAAATTAGTACCAGTAGATTCGTCGACTCATACAATCATACAAATTTCAAATATATATACGTTTCTGGGGTTAAGTAGAAAACTAGGGGAGTTACGGGACTTCAAAAAACGGGGAGTTCGACAAAAGCCCCAAACTTCCCCCCCTAACTGAAAAATTATTGGTCATAAGGAAGCTGATATTTGGACCATTTATTTTATGGCTGCAAATAGACACTCTATACCAATTTTCATTAAAATCGGAGGGAGTGTGGTTTAACGCTTGTCATGATCTCTCAGAGAATGCCCCATATATATATATATATATATATATATATATATATATATATATATATATATACTATAATGAATATTATATAAATATATATATATATAATATATATTATATATATATATATTAATAATATATATATAGCCTTTTTTCTAAAAGATATGAAGAAACTGCGGCGGAAATAATAAATAATAATAATAATATAATAATAATAATAAATAATAATAATAATAATAATGAATAATAATAATACATAATACATAAATAATAATAATAGAATATAATAATAATAATAATAATAATTTTGCCCTTACCAGGAATGTTTAAAAATTAAAACAAGGGTATTGGTAATGTGGAACATAATTAGAAATTGAATTGAAATAATGAAGATACTCCAACAAAAGATTTCTCATTTTAAAAATTGGTTATTCTATAAATACTACTACTGTAAAAGCTATTAACGATTCTGTTCGTATATATAAAATATATAAACAATCTAATTCTATCTTATTCTATCTATAACTTCTATCTATATACACTAATATATATATTAATATATATATAGTATAGTAATATATATATATATAATAATATATATATAATATATAATTATATTATAGTAACTATATATAATATATATACTACTATTATATATTATATATATATATAATATATATATATATAGTATATATATATATGTATATTATATATATATATATTATATTATATAGTAATATAATATATATATATATATACTATATAATATTATTAATATATATACTAGTATATATATATGAATATAAGTATATATATATATATATATATATATATTTGTCAGACCTACGAGAATCTACTAGAGGTAACCGCTCTGGAAAGACTCGCGCCACAGAAACCCACCTATACTATCCCCATCCCATAACCAATCAATTTAGTTCAATTAAATATCAACGGCAAAAAATTGCACCACACCATAAGCCAAATACAACATACACGTAGTACTTATTCAGGAATCCAACCTCACCCAAAAACACTTTTTCTTGAACTTTCTTAATAAGGAAAGATCCAATTTTTTTGCCTAGGAGGACCCGCAGTTTTCACCCCACCTAAAAATGGAACATAAAATTCGGATTTTTCACCGATTTTGACTATATTAACACCAAAAATGTAGGCTTTTTTTGCCTGCTAAAACTTTGATCTTTCCGGGTGGTTTTTTCTTGTGACTGTAGTCATTCTTTCAGAAATTTTCAATTTTTCAAAATTCATGAAAATTCATGTTTCCTGACATTTTTTGGCATCAACTACAATTTTTTTACAAAATGCCTTCAAACTTGAAATATGCATAGATAGGTCCTTTATCTAAAAAAGTTACATATAACTTTTTCGATTTTTTGAGTTTTTGTGCTCAGCGTCCACAATTTTCCAACCCATTTTTTTTTTAAATTTTGAAATGAAAATTGGATAAATTTTTTTCTGTTCAGTAAAGTGGATAAAAGTTTTAGGGCATATGTAGTATCGGGCAAGATGCATCTTTTTTAGTTTAGATATTTTTTGTGTATACTCAAAAGAAATTTTTTTAAAAAATTTTGAAATTTTTTTTTTTGAGAAAATTTTGTTTTCAAGAACAAATCAAAACAAAACTAATTCATATTCAAAGAAATATCTAAGTAAAAAATGTGCACTCCCCCGACTTACATAGACCCTGAAAATTTCATCCACTTCGACAGTCACAAAACAAAAAATATTTTTCTTTAATGATCCATTTTCAAAAATTAAAAAAAAAATGGGTTTGGAAATTGGGTGGACGCTGAGCCAAAAAACTCAAAAACATCGAAAAAAGTTAACTTCTGTATTTTTCCTAGATAATGGGACTATCTATGCATATTTCAAGTTTGAAGTCATTTGTAAAAATTCTGGAAGTTGATGCCAAAAATTTCAGAAACATGAATTTTCATGAAATTGAAAAATTCTTGAAAATTCTGAAAGAATGAACTACAGTCACAGAAAACACCGGAAATCAACGTTTTAGAGGGCATAAAAAAGCTACATTTTGTTTGGTTTAATATAGTCAAAATCGGCTGAAATTCCGAATTTTATTGTCCATTTTTAGGTGGGGTGAAAACTGGGGTCCGTCCCAGGCAAAAAACTGGATCTTGCCCCTAAGTTACAATTATACACCCTAAAGACAAGACGCGGAATCCCCCCACCCTAACATAACTCATCACACTTATGAAATTAAAAATATTACAACTCCGAAAAACACAAATCACACACACTCCTTCATGAAAAACTGCCTAAACACCCACTAGAGAAACAAGTCAACAAAAGAAGCATACAATTTAGTTAATATTTATACACCCTCCATCACGTCATCCAAACACTGCCCACAGTTTAATGTTTCCTGACCCGTCACACTTAGCACGATATAACAAGTTAATATTAGCCGGGGACTTAAATGTCACCACCCCGCATGGATTAACACACTCTCTCTCTCTCTTCTCTTCATCGTCTCTCTCTCTCCTGCTCTCTCCTCTCTCTCTCTCTCCTCATCTCTCTCTCTCTCTCTCTCTTCTCCCATCTCTCTCTCTCTCTCTGCTTCTCTTACTGTGTTCTTACAGATCATCTTTCAATTAATTCAGATATCCAGTAGTAGGGAGTACAGATAGAAAGATAAGGACGCACATGAAACACGCACATGTAGATAACGTACACATGATGTTACGCGCGCGTTGCGCGCGTACACGTGATTGTATATATTGTATGTACGTATATGAAGTGTTCATTTCCTATATATATATATATATATAATATTAATACTATATTTATGTATTTATATATATATACTATAATATTATATTTATATATATATATACTATATACTATTTATAATAATATATATATATATATACTATACCTATATATTATATATATATATATAATATATATATTATACAGGATATATATATTATAAATTATTATTATTACCCCTTCCCCCTTTTCCCCCATCCCTCCTTTATGTAATATTTACATATGTGTGCAGCCGTAGGGTGCACACAGACGAAGTGTATGTTTGATCGACGCGCTCATCAACATTACACGAGTTTGTTCATTAGCACACAGATGCAGTACACATAACACATTCAGATACACGATACAACACACCA
>JABUQX010130639.1:0-20000 GCA_015478945.1 Trachelipus rathkii
GTGTAATAAAGACGTTCTATCTCCTTGTCGTAGTGGTACACAAACTTGTGATTAATTTATTTGGGAAGAGGGGAAAAGGACGACATTAAATTTCAAAAGGTGTCAAAACTTTCGACTATTCAGTCAAGACTATAACAAACTAAGAATTTTGATTAAAACGCGAGACAAACTTTACAAACGACTTGTCTGTAGACTTTTACTAATATTGATCAATAGATATAATGTAAGCAAATTTTAGAACATATTGTGAAAATTACCTACTGTAGATTCTTATAGGTAAATGGAAATTTTAACCAAAACACACGTATAGGAATAGAAGGAGGATGATTAGGGAGTTTATTTTAGTTATTCTTAAAATAAAATGATATCTACGGATATGTATTATTGATAATAAAATATGTATATAGGAATTAGATAAAGTATATATTAATATAAATACAAATAGGGACTTTGGTTTCGTGATAAAGATTTTAGGAGCTTAGATAACGTGATGGTATAATAATAGAGAAATAATTTATTATATCTGAAAAGAATAAAATATTGATATAATATTAGAGATAACAAAATAGGATCTAATTAAAATTTTTGTTGTTCATAATATATAATAATATATATATATATATATATATATATATATATATAATAAGACTTTTTACAGATTAATTTCTTGTGAAAGAGGTCCCTGCCAGTGAAAAAAAAGGAAATTGAGGTTTGCAATTTATGCAGGAGGATTTTAGAATATTGCGTTGCTTGCGCTAACTTATTGCTAATACATGGGTATGATCTCAGCTAGGAGAAGGATACACGACCAGCATGCGTACTTTTTTGGAGTCTTAAAGTAAAATTGCGATTACGATTGAAAGTTAGAAGAAGGATAAACGAAACATGGAATGACATTCTTGTGCGTATGATATTCACTTTTCAGGAAGAAAGGTTTATACGAATCCATATTTCTTCTTTTTGAATTCAACTTTGTTTTTGGGTTAGGAAGAATGGAGCGAGAGTCAGATAGTATCTTTGATACTAAGTGCAACACCTTTGTATCTGAACGAGTTTTAATTCAATAACACTCTACATGCCGTGTGAGTATCAATCCCAGAGTTCGATTCCCTTGGACATGAGATAATAAACTTAACAGTCACAATTGTGAAAAAGAAAGTAGTGTAAGAAAGTTCTTTTCAGATCTCTTCACTCTTGCTTAATGGTATACAATACGAAGGTTGTATTATTATAAAATACGGAAGTTTGATAATTTCAATGATAAGGTGTGGTTTACTTCGATTATATAGTCTTGAAAAGAGAATTAGTATTGACAATTAGGTGTTATAGATTTCTCCTTGGTTACCATGATAATTTGAGAAGAAAACCAACAATTAAATGTTTGATATGAGCTAATAGATTTTGTCTCTCATAGATTCGATTACTAGGGAATCTCTTAGAAAGAAATTTAAGTTCGAGAGCGAGAATTGCTAGTGGTGCAATCTCTATTATTTCATTAATCTAAAACGATTTTACGCAAATACTGGCAAGAGAAGAGATAAAATAAAATTAGGTGAAATTACTTTACGTGAGAGTTAGTGTGTTATATAGGTCAATAAAATGTAGATGTAGTACAATATATAAGCTAAATTAGTTGGAGAAATTTATGTATGAATAGTTCGTTTGAGAAGGAATTTAATGCATAATGAGAGAATAGATGCTAACAATTTATCTGTGTATAGAGCTTACTGTAAGTGTTCAATAGTTTAAAATTGATTAAGCAATAATTTGAGTGTGATTTTATTCTTGATATAATTATTTATATAGGTTATAATACTTTTAAATAAATAAAAATATTTTTTTTATCTGTTAAAGTATATATTATTTTTGATATTTTATTGTTTTACTATATTTCAGGGAGAAGATTGGTTAATATTCAGGAGAAAGAAGATTCAAATTTCTTCAACTTTTGTGATGTGAAGATATAGGGGAGATTATGAAATGATTTTTGTGAGAAAAGGGTTTGTATAATTTGAGATTTATAATAAGATGCTCAATATAACAATTTGAATTTTTTACTCGAATGCTTGACCAATTAAGATCTTGTGTGAATAAAATCAATATTAATGAATACTTTTCTTTCGTTTAATTATTATTCTTTAATGAAAAATGAGTTTATCGGTTTTCATCTTTTACATGTTTGAATGTCTTTTCTAATATGTTATTTTACATTGATGTAATAAATGTAATTAAATGGGTCGGTCAGTGGTAATATTATAAAATGTATATAATTTGTAGACTAATATACATTAAATCTCAATATGATGATGTGCTGGATGTAAAATGTTCTCGTGTAAGCAGCGAATAGAAAAGAAGAAGGAATAAAATAGATGGTATAAGGAATCCTGTGGTGCATTGTGGCTCACATATTTTGTGTCGAGAGTGAAAAGTATTGGACAATGCCATGCATGTGGTTTTTAAAGAGTGTGTTTTTGTAGTTTTTCTGTAAGTGTGTTCAACATTCAAAATGTGATATCGTTCTTTTTAGTTTATACACTAACTGAATAATAATTGCAAGGTGTGTATCTAAGACTAAGCTTCAGTCTTAACCTCTGTGCAGATTAGTATAGAACCTTATGATTCTAAGAGTGTGAATAACTTTTCTGTAGTGACGAAAAAAGAGATTAAAAGCAATAATTTCTCGTTGTAGATATAGCGATAGCGCAGAGTATATGCTATTTGCGAAGAGAGTAGATGGAAAGTTTTGTTCTTTCGAGAGAAAGGAAGGGTAAGAATTTGAATGCGAAAACACATAGGTGCGGTGTAAGTATTATGAGTAAGAGTAGAGAAATGAGAACTTTGAAGAAGAGTCTTGACAAGTGTGATGTGTGAAGACATGAGGCAAGATTCTGTTGTTGAGGGATCAACATATGATCAATAAAGAAAACAGGTGGGGTGGTTGACCACCATAAAGATCGCGATAGTGGTTTCCTGAGAATGAGGTCATCATATAGGAAACGCATTATTATGCAACGAAATATGCTGAGATTCTTTAAAAGGGGGAGAATAAGTTAAATATTTAATGAGAGTTGCGAATGACTCAGTGTGATATGGAACTTTTATCGCTAAATCCTGAGCTTTACCTTGTGAATGTGCTAAACATTGTTCTTTAATGCGAGCTGGAGGAAAATAAAGAGCATGCTGAAGAGTAGAAGGAGTTTTCACTCTAGCGGTGGGCAAAGGTAAGAGAGATTTAACCACTGGAGAACTACTAAAAGGTGAGGGAGTGTTAAGAGGAAGGCTATTATCCCATCCAAAAGCGTTTGTGCTACTATCTATCATATTGGGGGATAGGGCATTTGCATGCGCACTGCCATTTCCATTTTCTACCATATTAACACTACCTAAATTTAAGTTCCCGCTATGTGCATTCGCGTTGCCAATATCTAAAATCTCTATATCAACGCAAGCGTCAGTGTTGCCTACAGTGTGAGAAGATGAGGCCCCTAAGGTATTCCCTGTTAATAAAAATTCCTGAGAATGCATGCTACCTTTAGGACAATCTTTAATTACCTCTGTAATGATAGGTGCGATATCATTGTCAGACTCAGTCATGCTAACCGTATTGTTAGGTATAAGAGAATTTTCTACCCCGTGAAAAACATGCTGGAAATTTGTGTTAAAATTTCTATCGAAGCGTACATTATGAGCTAAAATATTAGAGTGTTTTGGAGTATTAACATTATATTCGTCATGCAAAAAGCTTTTAACCCCATTTGAATTTATATTATCAAGAGAAATAGGTTTAGCGCATGCATTAGAGCTATCTTTGACAAGTGTGTCAGCTGGCGAGCTGCGAATATTGCGAGTCCCACTGGGGGGATGTGCGTAAGGTGTGGGGGCGTCCCTGGAAATCTGAAGTATGGGAGAAGGTTTTCTCCAATTACTAACAAGATCTTCTCTATTAGCGAAATGAAAGAAAGAGCTGTGGGCCCCCTGTGTCTGAATATCTTTAGAAGGAATCTTACCACCGTGGAAGCGAGAATTTTGTGGAGAGTGTCCATAAGGAGAAAAACATTGAAAACGCCTATCTTGGGTCAAATGTTGCGGATTTTTCCGGCGATAACAAGTGTGTGGAGTTGCAAAAGGTTTGCAAGGAAAGGAGGAGGGAGTGTGATGTCCCCTATGTGTAGGGTTTCGAAACCGATCGTTTGTCAGCTCCTCAAAAAATCGTTGCCGCAAAGTTGAATGTGCAACGTTGTTCTGGACATTATAGGTTTTCATTTGGTCATTTGTGTTGACCGGAGAAAGCGCCTGATCCGATAAAGTTTTAGAAAAAGGTGGAGGAGCGACATTGTCACCAATAGGAAGCTTATTCGTAGTGGCTGTGTCTATCAGTAAATCATATGCAAAGTTTGTTACATTTGGATAGACAGGTGAGGATGTGTTGTAGTTCACCTGTGGTTCGGGACGGCTCTGTCCCTGGGGGTATATTGGAATAAGAGGCATTGAGATGTACTCCGTGTCAGATACAAAAGAAAGAGAGTTCTTGTGTGCCTCAAACCTTATCCTAGGCTGAGTAAGAAAATTAGTTCCTAACAATAAGTCAGGTAATTTAAAACTATAGCTAAAAACGTTGTCATCATACTACAATATAGAATGTTATAGCGGGTAAACATATATATATGTATATGCTGCAATAGTTGAAGATATAATAACGGTAGTACCCGATGCTGTAGTCAAAAATTCTGTCCGTATATAGTATAGTAATATAGACGTGACTGGTTCAATGTAGATCGGCGTTTTAGTAGTGGTAATAATGGTGTGTTCGTCGTGTGCATCAGCATAGCAAATTTTAGCATTACTTAAATGTCTAGAGATAAGTTGACACTATGCTTATTATTGCTAAGACTCTTTATAAACTAAAAGCTCGCTCCGTCAATCCGAAATGAGAGCTCGTTTTTATTATCTTTAAAAGTGATAGAAAAATGTTTTTATTTATGGAAATGATATATGGTCCTCTAAAAAATGAGCGGTCAATCTAACATATATTTGAGTGAGAGTTATATTGGCGATAATCACTAATCGTAGCAAGAATATTATGATAGATTCATATTACGTGGCGAGAAAAGAAAAGTTGTTCTCCTTGAAGAAAGCTGTAGAATTAGAGGAAGGACTGTTAGTATCTTTAAGGGATAAATGAGAGGAGGTTTTTGATCCGCCTCACAAATGGAGAACCTATAGGTTGTGGAGGACTGTCCGCAGTCAACCGCCGAGGTCAGAACAACGTATACGGACAAACTTGGCATGCCTGTGAAGCGCCTCTGGAGAGGGTGACGCGGGAGAGCGAGTTAAAAGATTCGTCTTCGGACAATACATAAATAATAAAAGATGGATGGCGCAGAGAAATGACCGGTTACTAATTACCAGGGCCTTGTCAATTTCTGTAACCAAAATCCACACATTCTGGCTTACGTTAAAATATAAACAAAATCAAAAAAAATTATCTAGAGAATCAGGGTGAGTGCCCTGTGGTACCCTTTGATTTATAACTAATTACCGGCGATGGCATCATCTAAATGGTGGAAAATCCTATATCTAAGACGTGAAGAGAGTATGAGGTTAAAACACATGCAGTAGCTATAAGCCGGGATGAAAGATTTATACATTAACTACTAATTACTTACTTATATTAAACAATTCCCAAAAGATTTAAGGTCACTAGAATGATTGTGTTTAAAGGTACTACATTAATTAATACAATAGATGGAATATAAGGAACTTCAAATATGTCGGAATATAGGATCAGCAAGAATTTAGCTCTAGAAAGCTACACTTATCTACAATAATATTGTCCTATATATGCCAACTCTACAATTCCAATAATTCAGAGTACTTTTCGACATCTCTTTTCTAGTGTGTGTTAATAGCTCTTTCTTTCTTAAAACTTGTTTAGTCAACTGAGATACATACTTACTCACAAACAACCTCCTGCTGCGCATCATTATTATAACTTCTCAGATTTTATGTACTCGTAAACATACTGTGAAAGTGTTTGGCTGTACTAGTATACCTCATTTTCTCTTATATAATGCTTTATATCTACAAGTTGGTGCACTGATACTCTTGTCTTATATCTTATTTTTGTCGTTATGTGAGTTTCTTAAATTTTAACCCCTCCCTCGGCTTCTCGCTCTCTCTGCTACATACCTCAGTGGTCTCGCTTACTGATAACCTGCTTAGTAAAAAAGAATTATTATGCTGCTCTACTTCTCATTAGTGTGCATAGTGTATACTAATATAGGTGGTGTGAGAGACAATAATTCTGTGCTTTTCCAAGAATGTGTTCTTGTGTTGAAACAAAGCTCACTAATCTTCTACTGAATGTAAAGTCGCCTTTTCTATACAGAAACAATATCATTAATCTATCGTCTAATACCTCATCTGCTACAGCACGACTTATATTACCCTTCTCAATAAGCACAGAACAGTTATAAATTCGTGCTTGTTTGCTGTGGCATATAAGAAAACATTTAATAACTCCTACCTCTCCAAATAATCATGCACTCTGCAAACTCCATATTTTTAAAGTTTATGCGACTTCATCTCTCATAGTCACATAACTCTATAACGATTGCACACTTCATATCTCCAGTATCAGTAGGGTGTACACAACTTCAAAAATTTCTCATCTGTTGCGCTATGAGAGCTTTACTCAACACATCACTACTCTTGCAATATTGTGTCAACCATTAACAACATTGTCAGTAGGATGCATTTATAATTTCAGGTACTACTGCTCGTTACTACTACCTCCTCGTACATATTTGTGCTCTGTCTGCGACACTCCTGTTTTTATTCAGAGTATAATCATTATCATTGCGTCTTGATACTGTGTTATTAATAACACGAATGGGCGAGTAATCTTATTAGGTGATGTTTGGATAAGTATAGCATTACCTTAACAATCACTTACAACTGATGTCTCCTCTCTATACCATATGTGATTAAATCTGCGTGATACTCTGTTATTATCTAAACAGGATATAACTCTCGCACTCAGAAAAACTCCTTTGTTTACCATCTGGTTTTCACCACATACTGTACCTGTGTAAGAAAGCTGTGCCTCTCTAGGATAAATCGTCATGTATCAGTCTACTTCATTAGTTAAAAGAAGTCTGTGATTTATTCTGTGTTTTGACGAGGGCAGAACTCACTATTAGAAACTTGTGAGTGATCAATCTTATACTTCATTATATAACTATCCTGAGGAACTCGGATTGAGTCATTATTAATGCTAAATCCTATAAAAAGTAAGTAATTTCGGTGCTCACATACCAAGAAGTATTTATTTTTCATCAGATTCATATTGTGCCAGATGCTTATCACCTCTGATAAACAATATTTGCACGTTTTTACACTAGTATCAACTTTATAAGGTTTTGCAAATATCCTTTGGTATTTAGATTGCTTTAGATCATGCATGCAATGAGAAGCAAGATCGCATCATTCATATATTTGAAAATCGTGTGTCATATTAGCTAAAAGAGAGTCACCCTTTCAGGGGTCCTGTCACATAAAATATTCAATTATTGATATGAATAAATAACCTTGCTAGTTGGAAATTCACTTGTGTAGAGGCGAGTGTATTAACATTATGAAGATCCAGTAGTTCATATCCATTGAGTCGAAACTGAAAACCAAATTGTCTGCATGGGAGAACAATTCACTTTAGCTTTCTTTGTAGAGGCGTTTTCATATCTGCTTTACACTTTATTTCCCATGAGACTTATTTGCCATTATTGTAACACACTGTAGTTGTTAATTCCTCAATTTCTGTGCAAAATTACCAATTATATCTTTTTCTCACATAAGACGAAACTAGATGTTATACAAAATTACTGCCCAACTCCTCGTAATGGTAAAAACCCCTCATCTCAGTAGCGTACTATTTGTAAATAAATTGATATGCTATTCTGGTTAGCGAGGTGCTTAAGAATGACATGTGTGGCATACCTATCAAGTTAGCCAAGCGCTTTAATTGCGAAGTCCATATATAGAGAGATGGTTCTTTACTAAATAGATATTATCACCTATATACTCATGTAGAGGCGTGGCTATGCACGAGTCCATGTATACGATAGGCTTAAGCCATATAGAGACTTTAAAATAACGTTTATTCATATTACTAAAAATAAAACATTAGAGTGTTGCTAGAATTATTCTTCTAAATATCAATCTCTTTATTACTTCCTGCGTTAACTATAGACATAAAGTTTCCCACTAACTATCATTCTTATGACGCACTATAGTTCAGGAACTACCTTTTCTTCATATATCTCCATATTTATGCGATAGGCTTTATTTTAGTAACGATTAAAACCATGGTTGAGTCTTGAATTGGGGCTCTGTTTCTCCAAGCATGATTATGATTTATTCCCAATTGCTGCTATATACATTAGTCTTATATTACATAGACACTAGCAAACACTAATAAATAACAATAAATGGAGTCTATGGAAGATGGAGTCATATTGAGCAGGGTTGCTTCTTTTACAATAAATCTCCAATCTTTCTTTATCCGATAAACAACAGACACTGAAAAATCCTCAATTTGTGTGAGATATTGTAATAAATAAGCATTGAAATATTAACCAATACTTTCATATTTATGTTTAATTGAGCCTTTTGTAGTATGCTATTCTCTGTAACAAAACTATTAATTTTACATTGACCTTATCGCTTCTTGTGTTTCATTAATAAAATTTTGAGGAAGTGTATTCATTTTTTTAATCCTCTGTTTCGCAACTATAACTCTGCTTATCGTTGAAGGGTGATGGACTGGTATTGATTACCTAATATACTCCACTCATTTTTTTTGCATCGTTATCTCGCATTATAATTTCTTGAATGGTCGTTTTAAACTCATTCGATGCCTTTATGAAGTCCACTTTACTTTCCATATTTATAGTTTTGGATAAAACGCGCAGTTTTAAAAATGCCATAGTTAATTCAATTAGTGTCGTTTGCTGATATCTGTAAATCTTTCAAAATTGACGGGTACGAGGAGAGATATAGTGTGGAGAGAAAGACAGGTTTTGGTATCTGTGTCCGCTACGTCTATACGTATATATAAAATTAATAATTTATTGTGTGACCTTCTAACTCAATTCTTGAGTGATTGATAAATTAGAATAACTGCTTTCGCGTGGTTGAGAACGCGTGTTTCTTTGTATGGCACTCTCTCAATCTACTCCTGTGGACTGACTTTGAGGTGTGACAGATAGAGTTTTATTGAATTAGGAGTAGATCCGGCACGTCACCGAGTGTGAAGTCTCCAATTATGGACAACATTATCGACCACTCCTGCGCGGGAGTATCATAGATTAAAACATAATATTTGGGTTGTTCACTGTAATTATCTCACGTGCACTATTATAAATTTAGGATATATAATTAATAGTAGGCAAATTATCTGACATTAGAGAATAAACTACTGGTTGTGCGCAGTATTTGTAAATTCTTATTCTCAAAATATTTAATAGGACTTCTAGTGAAGTATATCAATACATACTCAAGTACTAGAGATTAAAAAGCATTAAATTCTTATTTGAATTACTAATATGGACAACACCATTTAGAAATCCTGAAAGTTCGTGAGATACTGGTTATAACGATGTCCTTTTAATCAAAATGTGCGAAGAACAAGGGAGATGATTAAAACTAGGCAAAATTTAATAAAAGTTCCTGACCCAGAGTCATATATAGATTATCACCAATATAAGTCAGTTGATTACATTCAAATTGCGGCAGTTTAAAGATTTGTTAAGTAATACCCGTAAGTCAAAAGGTCTCGGTAGTAGTTCGACTAGGGTAAAATCTGACGCTATCACATGTGTAATTAGCGGTTGATAGCAAGAAACGCGTCTAGGCGCATACGCGAGTATCTCAGAACTAGCAAGCGCATTACTTTCGTCGCACTTATACGCACAGCACACCAACAGTATATATCTCTCGTGCTTAATGTGCGTTGCTTATATCAAAGGTAATAGCCCCTTGGGAGTAATGAATCTAGCAATCTGACATGACCTTTATTATGGATTCAAATTCTCTTTATTGTGCTACAATTCAATCATTTGAAATGGAGTATATACGTTACACTAACGAGTAAATGTCTCTCTGACTGTTACCGTGATTGCTATTTAATTCAGTACTCATAAAGTTACCGTCTCATAATCAATTAAAAGTGAAGGTCCCTAATCAAAGGTGCTATATAAGTAATAAACTATAATAATAAATAAGGAATAAATTAAAAAAATCTCAAGTTGGTAGCATGAATCAATATTTAAAATAAATAAGTTAAACACTTTTATATATAATAGGATTATCCTATTACTTAGCATACAATTTTAAGAGGAGTGAATACTAAAAGTCAATCAACATTGATTAATTTATTTTTCACTTTAAATTTACTACCGTATTTAGCCTCATTAGGTCTGTTCATAAGTGTCCTTTTTTTTTCTTTTATTTTCAATAAAATATACATTTAAATGGAAAGCAACAATAAATTGTTGGGACCATAGAGAATTCTCTATATAGAGAGCTCTCTCTATTTGGATCATTTATAACCCTATCACATCGTTTGGATATAGGCAAAGCTATGCTAATACAATTCTTTTATAAGCTAATTTTTTCTATAAAAATTTTGACAAAACTGATAGAAATTTTATTGAATGCCTAATTTTAACACATTAGAATAGAAATTAAAAATCTCTTTACTAAGGTGCCGATACAGTTTAAACTATTACTATAGAAAGTCTCTTATTAGGTAAGTGCTTTAACTTTAAAAACTCTCCAATAGAATAAGTATCTTATAATACTCTAGACATTTAGGTACAAAAATTCGTTAATTACAATTTTGTGAGCAACTACATTAAGGCTAACATAAAAAATAATATGAATTATCAAAAATTTAAATCTTGACATGAGTAAATATAATCAAATTTAAAAGTCAAAAATAAAAAGGACATTCTCAACGTCTTGGTCGCGAAAAAAACTATGATATGCCCAGATAATTTAAAAATGGAGCCATGATTTATTAATTTGACTATTTTATAACTTTTATGGTAACTAAGATTAACAAAATTGTTAAGTTGAGTGCTTGTCTAGTGTAGATGGTAAGTCGTAGTTTATCTCGTATCGATTCCTATATAAAAACCACAGCAAGTTTGTATACATATAGCTCATACTGCTGAAGAATTAAACTGATGGTTGAAGTGAGCTTGTATTAATGAACAAAGATATCGGCGCAACAGAAATAAGTGAAGTATTCTTGGGTCACTAAAAGGGTTGTTTAAAAGGGGTGCAACCAATTATAAAAACAAATCATGAACTATAACACTGATACATATATACGGCGAAGTACCAAAATCGAGTGCAATATAATCGTCACATCATCGTTCTTTATTATATTATTATTATTATTAGTATCATTGTCATTGTTATATTTTTACTATTAAACATTATTATTATATCCTTAATAATTATCATTATTATTATTATTATTATTATTATTATTATTATTATCTATTTTTCTCTTGGCGTTATTTTAAGAATTTATGACGAGTATAAAAGCTTAAAGGAAAAGCCCAGGAACTATTACACGACAAAATAAGAAGGACTAACATTAAAAGTTTAGATAGATTTAAAAGATAGACTAGTAAGACGATACAAAGTGAAAGAAAATACATACATAAAAAAATAAAAAAAAATCGAACACACGAATCTGAAAAGCGAAAATTTTTATACTTTTTACTTTGGACTAAATCTCGTGAGAGAGTATTAAAAAATGCTGGAAGAAAATTACAAACAAGAAAGAAAATTATCGAAAAGAAAAATATAAAGTTTGGAATAAATTATAAAACTTATAAATCAAATCTCATTGACTATATAAAAGACACTTTTTACTAATAATGCGTAAATAAAACAACATTTAGTATAATTTGGCATAATAATAAATTGAAAAAAAGATACAAAATCCATCACAACAGATACAGTGATACTTTTAAATGCCATATCGACTCTGTGATCGGAACAAGGAATCTTTTTGATCTCTAAGTGATATCCCAATCCTATTATAACTGCACCGCATATAGTGTAAAAGTTTTTCTTGTCGTGTGGAAAAATTGAATTTCATAAAAAATACTGCAATCAAATACAATCTCAACCACTTTATGCACAACATAGGAATTCAACAGATGCTGCTAGTGTACATAATAGCATGAAACACTTCGACCCATATTGTCTAGGTAATAGTAAAGCATGCCAGAATCGAGCACCCTTAATAAATTACACACTTGTTAGAATGAATCAGAGCATTTCTCTATAGTCTAAAAAAAAGGGGAAGAGGCGAGGCTTGATTGGGGTTAGTTTCAAATAATGATAACTCGAGATTTATCTAAGAATAAATATGCATAAGGAAAAAGAAAGTAAATATATCTAAGATCTAGAATACATTACCAAAAGGGGCGCTCTCTAGTTTTCGTGATATACGATCTTCTTGAGTTAGTATCGTTCGCACGTGATAACAAGATATTTTTTTATCTGAAAAAGATACAAAATTTAGATAAGGAATTACTACCGAACAAAACATGGATATATCCAATTATTTGTTCGTTCATATAGACCCTTTTACAGATTAATTTCTGTGAATATATATATATATATACTATAGAACTACATAATATCCACCAAAGTTCTTAATTTATATTACAGACGACATCAGTCTCAATTTCTATATCATCAATACATCCCTATTATGTATAACATATATATAATTTAATTAACAGCTATCATAATATCAGTATAACATATATCTAAAGATAATACTTATAAATTTAATTTAGTAATCATATATTGGCCACTTCACCATAAATGCACAGCTTCCCCCTAGCATAATATAATTATAATCCTCCATTCTCTATATTACTCATATATATATATTATTATACTTAACACGTATATATTTGACTACTACGCTACCCAACTTACCTTTCTACTTATTCCATATATAATATACATATATTATATATAATAATTATAATTCCAAAAGAGAGCATTTCTAAATACTTCGGAACTCTCAAACCAATTTGCCCTCTATACTTAAAAATATACATAATACTAACATCATGCTAAAATAAATTATTAGGTGAACTTATACACATTACGACTACTACACATATATTTTGAACTTTATATTTCACTTACTATACCTACTACTACTATATTAACATATATATAGTAAATTACTAACTAAATTACTTTAATCTTATAACTTGATATATTAGATATATATAATACCTAACTCACTCTAAATATCTACATAAGGACAATTAATAACACTCATATATTCTTCTTCTTCATCTACCTTTCTCTTTGCCCCAAGACTGGGAGTAAGGTGCGTTTTCATGCATCGGAAAGAAAAACAGTAGAAGCAATATGGCAGAAAGCGAATACTGTGCTACAGCACAGTCCTTCAATACGCTCTCCTCAGTGATGACAGATATAAATATAGTTCGAGAACCTTCGATACGAAGACACGATAAATCTCACCCGAGCTTCAGGGAAACGAGATGTACTGACCTCATAGGTAAATTCGTCAATGATAAGCAGGTTCTCCATTGGCTCGTCACGTGCTCGAGGGCTAATAATAACTATTATATAATATATATAAACTTATATATATAAATTGCCTTACCCTACCGCATGGTTTTCATAAGTCAAACTATTTCACAATTCACATAATACTTTAATATAATTGTCACAAGTATACTCAAATATACGAAAATAACACTGCCGATATACTGTATAGAATATACTACTGGTATGTATATCATATATAACAATTAATATAATCCACCAATCCCGCATCTACTACTGAGAGACACACTATATATTATATATTAGTGATGCTAGATGATTTTACACCACTCGTTAACATCGGCCAAATCGGCATATTTTTTTTTCATCGTTATCGTTATCCAGCTCTTCGTCACAACTCATGGTAGAGCCATTTCTGCCGATTATTTTTGCGATTAAGTTGAACAAATATTAAAGAATTTTGGATAATACTAAAACTTAAATTAATATAAATATTATTATACAATATTTTTGGGTACTCAATCTTTGCACTCGCAATATTTTTAATTACATAATGTCACAGCCTAATAATAATATACTTATAGCTATTACGTACAAATACCCTACTATATATATATATATACTACCTATATATACTCTATATATATTATATCTATACTATATAATATATTATACCTAACCCCTACCCCCATTTTGATTATGGTAGTATGACTTTTCCAGTGCCTTATGGTTCGCCTTTCTGTTCTGCGCTTTACTATCACAGCATACACATCCTCCACACGAGACAGCTACAAATCATTAGTAGACCTATATTTGAACAGTGTGTGTATCCTACACATCATCAATATACATCACTCCCTTTATATCACACCCTCTTCTAGACACATCTTAACAGACTCCTTATCCTTATATACCGATGTGGTGGGGAGAAAAAATTGCCGTAAATCGTTGTCTGCGTGTCGTAGAGGCAACTAAGTGAATGGTGGTAGTTGGGTTGGCTGCCACTACCACTTATCTTTCCAGGAATGCTAATGCATGGCTCAGAGAAGGTCGTGATCGCGTAAGTGGTGTAATCTAAGTATCTTTTCCGGCGAAATGTTGAATCTAGTATGAGAATAACCTTAGGAAATGATCAAGAGAGAAATAGGGAATGTGTTGATGGGTGAGAAAGAGGAGAGAAAGCGTGAAATGCGTAATGTATTGAATGATAACAAGGAAGAATTTCGACTTTTGGCACTAGCATGGTAGAACACTTGAAACAAAGATGGAAAAGGACATGGTGAAAAATGATTGGTGTGGTGTGAAATGTGTTTGCGTTGGTGTGGAACGTAAAGATAGACCAGAAGGGGGACTAAAGGAAAGGTACTTTGCAATTCTGATGAAGTGTCGTTGTTGAAAGAGCTATGGGTACTGTAGAATTTGTTAAGTTGTGTTGTTGTTTGAGCTCAGAATTCTAAACGGTTACATTTTAAGTTTTGAATAGGTGAAGTATGTGTGGTTGCGACATATGGTCCATCTGAGGGCTCAATTGGTGAAGAGTGCGCTTTTTTTGGTATATTATTCTTTATAGAATTGCTTCTTGGGAATGGGGTGAGTAGGGGATTTGAGTTTTCATTTTGACACATATTTCTTTGTACTACTCTCCTAATGGCATATAATGTGGTTTAATAACAAGTTTGTCACCTTGACTCTTATCTTTCGCAGATTTCTCTGTAAGGCAAAACAATATAACAAAAGAATTAGGTGGTAGCGCTTATAACCGATTACGCTCAAATATTCATCACTAATAATCTAGCTCAAAGTTACGCAGATGAGCACAACGGAAACCTCAATAACATTGTATACCAATAAGCATTTCTTATGTCAAGTGATGAGGAGAGCAGGCATTAAAAAGTAGAAGAGTGAGTATTAAAATGATTTTTTGAGTTCTATGATCTTACTCTTAGAATGGCAACATGGAATTCCTCAGATACAGTAAGGTGGTCAGTGAAAGATAGGTATAAGCGCAAGCTATAACTCATATAACATAAGCGAACTAGCCTGGAGTTTAGCCAGGATATCCAAAGGCTCCTACAAGAGCTCTAACTACATTAGCAGACTGCGGGTGGTCGTGCTCGAGGGCGTCTCCTGGAAGGTGGTGGCAAAATCGCAAGACGCAATGCAACAGTTTCCCCTCGAATTTCGTTCGCTTGGGATGCCTTATAGAATAAGGCGAAATAAAAGTCTAGGCGTGCGAACAGTATAAAGTTATATTTAAGGTGACCTTTTGCTCTTTTGACTTCTGAACCAACGCTAACTCCAAACGCAGGTGGAGTGAGAGTGTCAGATATGTCGGTCGCAACTTCTAGCATGAAGACAGATATGAGAACATAGTAATGTTTTTCTGAGTAATTTGGGGTTGGGTATGTACTAGGAGACACGTCTCGGACTATGTTTGTTGTGATCTTTCCTTTACTTGTGTTTTTTTTCCTTTTATTTTTTTTTATATTTGTTCTTTAGTAATAATTAGTTCGGCTTGTGAGCAAATCACTGAATGAAGAGAAAAAAAAGTGATCGTAAACGTCTAAACAGAACTCCCAAGTTTCTTTTGAGGCTAATAATGCCCTAGCAACCGTTGTGACATGAGGTTTTCAAGACAATTTTTTTTTGATTTATTAGTATTATAAATGGAAAATGGATATGATTATATAATATAGGTTTGTACAACAGAAAAGAATACGAGAAGAAAACGCTAGTAATAGTGAGATAAGGTATAATTAGTTAGAGTGGATATTTTAGGAAGGTGATTTGCCATGAATGTTCGTTTTTTGAAAGATTTTTGAATTTTCCACAATATAGGTGTTGATTTTTAGATAATACATCAAATATCCGGAAATTTAATTACAGAGTGCACGCGTGAGAATATATTGAATAGGAAAGATTTATAGACGAGAGGCATATTCTTGTATTAGTATAATAAGAGCACAGCTCAGTAAATATTGAATAGTAGTTGAAGAATGAAAAATGGTCGACATATCATTTTGCTAAGAGTTACATGTGCATATAGTTTAGATCTTTTAAGGTGAGTTATAAGCATAATTTTACCTTTCAGAAGTAGGCACGAAGTAGGAGATAAGACAGAACCTGAGGAAACAAATTTTGACAGAAAAAGAAGTACGCCGCATCAAACAATAGCGATATCTTAGAGATTTGAAGAGAAAGTGACAAATTAAGCAAAGAGAAAGAGGAAACCCAAAGGAGCGCGCAGCATATGTAAGAGCTATTGATAAGCCATGCCATCCTCGGTCCAAAATGCAAAATGCCTTATAGAGATTTGTCCAAGACGCTACACGCATATCTCCCAGATAAGTTTCCTATAAGATGCTGAAAAGTCATAATTACGTTAGTCAGGGAAAACTGATATAAAGGAATATGTGCGAATTATTTACATCAAAACTCTTACTTTCTGTCCAGATAATACAATTCTGGTGACTGATGTGATAGGATGACCGTACTGGGTATCCAGGAAAAGAAAGTGATTTAAGTTTTCAGAATAAATCTATAGAGAGTGAATAAGAAGATATGGGGGTTTTCTGAGAAGCTCTATACATGACGTATTAGTCTTTAATGAGACTCTAGGCTTTTTTCTGAGGAGTATCATTCTAGTTATAGATAATTGACTTTATACAGAAATATATGACGAGCGAAATTTCGTATACTCGATACCTACTTGTGACTCACTTTCCACATGATCTTCAAAGCACTGGTATATATATATATTTATTTAAAATATATATATATTAATATTTTTTTTCATAATAAACAACAATAACTATATCAATTTGTAAAGTTCCTAATCACTTATTCAACATATTATTATTAATAAATAAACTATTATAGTTTAAAATAAATTATACTCCACGATTATATATATAATACTATATTATATATATATACCCATTTGCTATATCATATCAATATATATATAAAATATATATATATCACTCGACGTTTTTCCCTCACCCATTTATCAGTGTATATATATTATATATATAATATATATGTATTTATTATATATATATATATATCTAATATATTATAATATATATAATTATATATAATATATATATATATATATATATTATATATATATATATATATAAAATATATATATATATATATATATTATACTATATATATATATAATATATAATATATATTTATTATATATTAATTATATATATATAATAATATATACGTCTTAAATTGAGTCTAAAATAAGGGTTATACACTATAAAGGTGGTAAAAAGGGATTCGAAGAGACGATGTGGGAGAGAGATGATAGTATGTAATAGTTATGAAATAAGGAAAGAGATAAAGAGAGAAGAAAGAAAGTAGGATGAGTGTATGTAGAGAGAGAACTAGTAACAATGAAGATATGATAGAATATGAGATGAAGTTGTATATCGAATGAGAACGTTATGTAGAATTTGAGAATATGATAGAGTAGAGAGAGAGATTAGAACGAGTATATTATGTAGCAGTGATGGAGAAGAGTGGGAGAGCAGAAGAGTCGTGTAGAGGTTGATTGAGCGAGTATAAGCGATGTTCATAGAGGGGCAAGAGTAGAGTTATGATGATGATGAAGGAAGATGTAAGAGAAGAATGTATGTTTGTGATAAAGAGATTGACGAGATGAATTATATAGATGATGTAGCACAACAGA
This sequence comes from Trachelipus rathkii, assembly GCA_015478945.1. Lineage (NCBI taxonomy): Eukaryota > Metazoa > Arthropoda > Malacostraca > Isopoda > Trachelipodidae > Trachelipus > Trachelipus rathkii. Next base: position 18,344 of record JABUQX010130639.1, read on the forward strand.
GTAAGATGGTGAACAAGTAAGAGAGTATGTAGGGCGTTGAGAAAAGCGGAGAGAAAGATGAGAGATGAGTAGAGAGATGAGAGAGAGAGAGAGAGAGAGAGGAGAGAGAGGGCTAAGGTATAGAGATGAGTAACGAGTATGATGTAAGAGAGAGAGAGAGAGAGAGAGAATGGAAGATGATGATATAGAGAAGATGAAGTAGAGAGAGATGGAAGGGATATAGAGACCAGAGAGAGGAGAGAGAGAAGCAGATGATCGTGAGAGATGGAAACAATGATGTTATGAGAGAGTATAAGAGCAGAGAGGGAGAGAGAGAGAGGACGAAGAGAAGAGAGGAGGTTCACATAGATGAGGATGAAGAGAAGGAGATTGACGAAGAAGTAGATTAGAGAGAATGTGAGAGAGATATTTTTTTTTAATAATATATATTTATATATTTTAGATATATAATATATCGTCTATCCGTCGATATATATTATAGTTATCTCTGTATTTAACCCATCACATAAATAAAGTGATAACTAAAAATAATATTATAGTCTTTATTTACATTATTCTGTTTAGCTATAGAGGGTCATAAACTAAACTTATATAATATACATAAGCATGATAATTACTTTAAAGGAGAATTTTAATTATATACAAAAACTTATTTTTAAATAAGGGTTATAATTGTTTACTCTAATGTATATTTACGCTAGTATAATATATATAGTTTTATTTAAATATTAACAAGTTTTTATAAATAACAATTTATCCCCTACTATATACTATATACCAACTGCTCAATTATATAGTAATGTGTAAACCATTTTGCCCCTTATTACCAAAAAATTTTTATATCCTTATTTTGGCTACAAAAGGTTCAAATATAAATAGTCGAATGTTTGATATTTAAAAGGAAAGTTTTTATTATTATTTTATTTTACCTACATATGTTAAATTTATAGTTGATATAATGATTATTTATGATAGTATTTTTTTAAATACTCATTATTTATAATTATTATCCTATTAATTTAGAATAGTACAAAAATGGAATTTTGGCAATTTTATTTCTTAAAAAATCAAATGGTGAACCCTTTTCCCATAGAAATATATGTATATAATATATTTATATCATATATATATATATATAATATTACATATATTTATTTATGGCCTATATATATACCAAATATTATTTATTATATATATTTATTTATATGCGAAGTATGTGATTAATGTTAAATAAAGTCAATATATAATAAAGGTATATATATTTTAGTAAGGAAGTTTCTTTTTTTTTAATCTTTCTTAGCATATTATTATTATGGATAATATAACGTTATTTTATTATCATTATATTATTTTGTTGATCAGTAATATTACACGTTTGAATTTTATTGAGGGCTATTGATAGAGTCTTACAATTTTTGTCCGATAACAAATATAACCAATAAAATGTTAACTGTTTATTTTGTCATATATTAACATTGTGCAAGCTATATACATTTACCTATTTGGTTACATTCCTGTGTGAGAATATATATAGATATCAAGTAATGGCTTGTCATACCTATATAAATCTATATTATTATATATATACTAATATATATATACTATTATATATATATTAAATATATATATACCTATTATTTTTCTGTGTGAAAATATT
>JABUQX010130639.1:25000-27654 GCA_015478945.1 Trachelipus rathkii
TTATAAATGTTCAAATATTTTCCAAGTGAAATAAGATATTTTAGCAGCAAAAGTAGTTTCAAGTCAAAGCTGAAGTAGGTTGCCAGATCTTTCTCCAGACCAGAGCTGTGCTAGCCTGCTTGGTATTTCTCCAAACAATACACCCTTCACCAAGATTAGTATGGTTGGATTTTGAAAGTTACCTTATATATATATATATATATATATATATATATATATATATATATATATATATATATATATATATATATATATATATATATATATATATATATATATATATATATACTCTATGGTTGAGCCATAGTGTGTTAGTTGTTAAAGTTAAGTTAAGGTTAATTTAAGGTTAAGTTTGGTTAGGCTAGGTTAAGTTATGTTAGGTTACGTTAGGTTAGGTTAGATTAGGTTAGGTTACCCAAAAATTTAATGTATTTACCCTAAAATTATTAAAATAACGATACATTAATTATTGATTTTTGCTCCTGGAGTCAACCACTTATAAATAGCCTATATATATATATATATATATATATATATATATATATATATATATATATATATATATATATATATATATATATATATACTCACTATATATATATATATATATATATTTGTATATATATATATATATATATATATATATATATATATATATATATAATATATATATATATATATATATATATATATATATATATATATATATATATATATATATATATAACGGTAAATGCATATATATATATATATATATATATATATATATATATATATATATATATATATATATATATATATATATATATATATATATATATCATGTCACGTCATACTCACCATATAACCTCAACCTAGAGCTCGGAAAGTTACCTCAATCCCGAGATCGGAAATTGGTCAGGGAAAGTATTTGTATGGTTTCTGACAAAGGGGTAAAATGCAAGGATATTGAGCCACCACAGGCGTGGGTTCGCTTCGAAATACGCTGCCTTTCTAATACGAGAAGCATGTCAAGAGTGATTTGTATATGAATAGATTGTTCTGTTGTGTGTGTTGGGTATGTTTGTAGCAGGGTTGTAAAAAAACCGGGACTTTTTTGGGGCTTTTTTTTTTTTTTTTTTTTAATTTCTATTTTTGATGAAAAAATAAAATGATCAATAATTAAATTATTGTTATTTTTAATGTCATTTCAGTATTATTTGATAAAATAATTAATAAATTGGTATAAAATTTACAAATTAAATATATAATTTTACAAATTATGCATATAATTTGTTAACAGACTTTGTCCAGTTCCCACTGCTGAATGAATGTCATCTCCTAAATGGTGAAATTTGTAAAGGTAAAGGGTATTGCTATTGTTACAGATTATTGATATTATTGATAGTAATGACATAACAGGACTATCGTAAGTAAAGTAATTAAGTAATATATTTAAATTTATATTATTTAAATTTCAAACATTGTTGCCATCATAATCTAAGGCTCTGGGAAGCTAGTAAGTTAGCTACCAATAGTTAAGTAGTTGTTAAATAGAGGCTAGGAGGGCTTGCACTGGATATCTCTCCAAGGAGCTGCCCACCAACCCCCCAGGTCTGGGCTTTTGCTTTTAATGGTAAAACCCGAGCAAAAAAAATTGGGAGATTTTTGAAAAAAATATACAGTATATGTATATAGTCACATTATTTAAAAAAATGAATAAGGCAAACTGTAGAAAATTCAGAGATTTTTTAAAATATATATATATATATATATACCATGTATATATATATATATATATATATATATATATATATATATATATATATATATATATATATATATATATATATATATATATATATATATATATATATATATATATATATATATATATATAGCGTCGGGCGGGGTGAATGGAGACACTAAATATAAAAGAAAGAAAATAAATAAATAACTTTATTTTGCTAATTCAATAGCCTTATGGTAGTACTACAAGCTTTATTTAGGTTATTTTATTCTAGAGAATTTTCATTTTTTTTAAAAGAATTATAATGTATTATGGGGAGAATTTTCTTAAACAAAATTTCACTTTTGAAAAAATAATGTGTTTTCTCTCAACTTTGTTTTAAATATGAAATATTGTAGATGGATTTAATTATTTTTTGAGGTGTATACGTTGAGTATGTTAGCTTTAAACTGACAAAGTAAATCTTTGTTTCAAACAGTACATAGTGTTTAAATCACCGGGCCTAACTTGTCCCTATTCAGCTCCACATAAAAATCATAATGGGTTGAATAGGGACACCATTGTTATTCCTATTTCATGTATCATTATTGACATTTTAATTACCTATAGCTAATTTTAATGAGGATAAAAAACAGTTACCTATATTAAGGAAAAAAAATTAAAATAAAAAATTAAATTTATACCCAAAATATGAATTCCAAGAAGTGTCTATTCTATTCACCCAAAAATGGGGTGAATAGGGACTCCACATTTTAATTCTTATTTATGTATCTTTATTAATAGTTTTATACTTTTGGTTAATTTTAATATAGTAAACAATTACAATACGTATTTTAAGTAAAAATAAAAAAAAAGATAAATTTATACGCAAATATGAATTCCAAGAGATGTCCCTATTCACAATTTCACCCCCATATGGTGTCCC
>JABUQX010130640.1:10000-12500 GCA_015478945.1 Trachelipus rathkii
ATATTAAAAAAAATATTATATATATAAAAGTATATATATAAAATATATATATATATATATATATATATATATATATATATATATATATATTGTATATCCCATTATATAATAATATATAATAATATATATATATAGTATATATAATATATATATATATATATGCCGAGCCGTAGCCAGATTTTTTTTCGGGGGGGGGTTGAAAGTTAGTTTGAAATTAAAGCATATATATATAATATATATTATATATATAATATCATATAATATATATATATTATATATATATATAATATTATATATAATATATAATATATATATATAATAAAGTAATGAAAATAATTATGTATCATTGATAGCAATTTCAAAATAAAAACACTTGATCCGTTTATATTGTGTAGCTTTAATAAGCACTCGTTAAAATCATTTCTATTATGGTTTTTGCTCTCCTATAAGAATTGAGAAAGTAGGATTTGGTCTTTACAGAGGTTAGTCCGCGTTGTGAGTGAGATTGATGATAAAATCCCTAACAATCCAACAAATATAATTGTATAGATCTAATTTATTACAGAATTCCTAAATTTTATCTTAGATATCAGTGGAATCACTTTGCTAAGATGGGTTAGTGTGAATCTATGGCAGACGAACTTGTCCTCTAACTAGTTTGATCAAATGTGAGCAAGAAAAGAATTCTGTACTTTTACAATTTGCATTTTGCAAAATGGGAAAGGTGGCCTGATTTTTTTTTTTGCCGATTTGACTATATAAACACACATGGGCTTTTTGCATCTTGAACGTCATTTTCAGGTGTTTTTCGTGTCTGTAGTCATTGTTTCAGAATTTTTCAAAATTCATGTTTTTGACATTCTTCGTAATATCTTCTTTCGAAATGACCAAACTTGAAATATCAGGATGTCCATTATCTAAATAGAGAGTACTTTTCGATTTCTTTTTAGTTTTGTGCTCGTTTTCACTCCAAACTCATTGGTTTGAAATTAAATATGATAATTTTTTTCTAGCTTAGTTTAGGATGAAATTTTCAGGCATATGTAATCAAGATCTCATCATTTTTACTAAGATACCCTTTTGTGTATACGCAAAGAAATTTTTAAAATTTTTGAAATTTTTTGAAAATTTGTTCAAGAACAAATCAAAACCAATGCATATACAGAGAAATGATTTAAGTAAAAAATGTGCAACTCCCCTGACTACATAAGCCCTGAAAATTTTATCCACTTCGCCTTAACAGAAAAAAAATTATCGCAATTTTTCATTTCAAAATTCAAAAAAAGGTGGGTTTGGAAATTGGACAACGCTGAGCACAAAACGCAAAAAATCGAAAAAGTACTTCTCTATTATTTTAGATAATGGACCTATCTATGCATATTTCGTTTGAAGTCATTTCGGAAAAATTGTAAAATTGATACGAAGAATGTCAAAACATGAAAATTGAAAATTGAAAAATTCTGAATGACTACAGACAGAAAATCACCGGAAATCAACGTTTTAGAGAGCAAAAAAAGCTACATTTTGGTGTTTATATAGTCAAAATCGGCTGAGAATTCCGAATTTTATGTCAATTTTTAGGTGGGGCTGAAAATGGACCCGAAAATAGGCCCCAAAGTGTGACTTCCCCTTAACAGAAACCAGTAGTTCTTTTGTAATTCTTCGCTATTGATTCCCGTTTTGTGCTTTCTACAATCAGTATACCAAAGAAATCTTCACAAACCACAAAGATGTTTTGTGCGTAAATCTTTCATGCCAAGCATCATATTTTCGAAATGGTTAAGAGGAGTTGCTATCACTTATAATAGAGGCTATAATGTAAGTGAAGGGGAATAAAGTTGAAATCATAGTTAAACCTATAACCAATTTGCTCGTGATTATAGATTTCAAAAAGATTTGAGATTTTTGAAGAGGTTCAATATCTTGATCCTCTTCAAGTTCCTCTAAAGCTTCTACAGTAACTTCTCTAAATCGTATCAATGCATCGCTACTTTCCAGCAGCCGCAAAATATATGAAGAAAAAGTTTTAGAAGTGTTCAAGATGCCAGAAATATCCATCAACGTAATTGTATGTTAACTGCTATTAAGATTTCATGTGCAGTACAACGTGTTTCGCATTTCGTGTAGTTTTGCTTATATTGTCTGCCGGAAAAACTTTCCTACCTTTTTCTATTAAAATAATTGCCTGCCTTGCTGACCTAAAATAATGCCCAGTTGTTTCCACTGTGCCAATTAGTTTCTAATATGTTGTACTGCACATGAATATTAATAGCAGTAAACATACAATTACGTTGGTGGATATTTCTGGCATCTTGAACACTTCTAAAAATTTTCATTTGGTTTGCTGCTGCTGCTGCTACACCATCATTTCCTTGTCCAATCAAAAATTCCCTATTTATCTCAGCCTTCTTAGTATTACCTCCGATGGAGATTCTCCTTTTGTGCTTTCTGCATCCACTAAGCCTTCAATCAGCCACTAAATCTTGATGCACCACAAATA